>JAIPRN010000253.1:548-102527 GCA_025469175.1 Geopemphigus sp. TES_GeoC_2020 | reverse complement strand
TATATATATAGGTCATTAATCATTATATACTCGTACAAGAGGAGGCTAATTTTTTTTTTTTTTACAACCGTCCTTCCTCTAATCACGAGAATTTTTACGTTATTTAACGACGCGATATATATTAAACTACTCGCGGCCGTATATACTAATTAGCGATTTACAAGAGACACTGAAAAAAAATGCTCTCTGCTGGATCAAATTGCGCGCAATTATACCGTAATTGTGAGACGCATAAAAACGCGTTTTTTAAGGTTATATATATTTATTTTATTTTTTTTAAGTAAATCCAGCGAAAACGACCAATTAAATTATTTATATTAACGTGAAATTAGTTTCAAATTAATAGCCCCCCGTAGTAGCAGCAGTAGCCGGTGCGCCGCCCGTCCGCGTATCCTATGTACATACACACGCGTCTCCGAGCAGCCGAAACGGTCTACCCGGGGACGATCGAATCTCCGCGTGTGTTCGGGAGAGGGGCTCGGCGCTTACGGCCGCTGTACGGACGTGTGGAGACTTTCTCTCGAAAATTATTATCGTTGTGTTGTACGCGATAAAAAAAGAATTTAACGCTGCGCAACCTAACTAGGCGTGTGAATCCGATAAATCGTGTGTGTATAACATGCGCTTATAATTATTGAGCGAAGGGTGGGGGAGAAGCGGTACCGTTAAGTTACGGATTTTAACGTTTCGGAAACCGATAGGAAAAAAAAATTAACGGCTTGACGAATTCCGGGAATATCGAAAAACAAACGACGTGTTTAAATTTTAAAAAAACGCGCGGCGTAACGTAATTAATCGCGATAACCGTGTAAAGCCGTAGTACGGGCGGAATTCGAAAACGCGTAATTTTTTTTAACCCGAAAACCGTTTGAAACATTAACGCGTCGCGGTACTACAATAATAGAATGTTCGAACATTTTCGTTCAAACACGTTTTTAACGTACATCATTTGTTCCGACGGGTCGAACACAAAACGAACGTTCCTGGAACTGAAAAAAAGTCCACAGACGTTCGATAAAAAGCGGAAAAAAACGTAATTGAATAGTGATGGGGGGAGAGGGTGATGAAAAGCGGCAAACTTTCGTCGTGTATTCAAATTCGAACGTTAAAGATTTAAAACGCGATCGAAACGAAAATGGCGAATAACGACTTTCAAAATGCTCGTGAAACAATCGTGAGTGAGGCCTCGGAGCTTTAAAACAATCGTCCGGTTTTTGCATTCAACTCCGACAAACGTGGAAAATTCGGGACGTTTGAAAAAGTATCGTTTCCGCGCGTGTGTAATAACACTGAGAATAGTTGGCGGTCGACGAAAACGTCGCGAGTGTTTCGGATTTTGTTTACGTTTTCCCAACCGCGTAAGAAGAAATTATATTCGACGATAGCCGAATTTATATCGGGCGACACTATAGCGGAGACGGCGACTCCGATAATGTTAGTTAACGTCTAGGAGGGCGACATTTTGAAATTACGACATCCCTGCTACAACGCTATCGGTCGAACTTGTCCGACCGATAAAATTGACGTTTACGTTTTCGAACGTGTATTCGTAGCTGTAGTCGATTCAAATACGATAATAACATTAGGTCGGAAAAAAAAACGATTAATTACGACCCCAGCGGGAAAAACTCGAATAATGACTATATAGGCTCGTATATTATGTCCTTTTGTCGACAAGGTTCCGTGACGGAGCTATTAAACGAATAATAAATAAACATATATATATATATACGTGTGAAACATGCGGATGATAAAGAAGGTTACGCGATTTTTTATGTTTTACAATAAGTATATATGTGTATGTACACTTCGTACTTGAACGTTGGTTATTGTAAGCTACATGAAGGTTTAATTTATATATATATATTGTTATAAACATTCGGCTAAATTTTCGCGACATAACAATATTATAATTTAACAATATCGAATAAATTGTAAAATTTTAGTACAGCGCAACGATTGTCCGTTCTTAATCCATAATTATACCGCGATTTATATAAACAATACATTTTTCGGAACGCTTAAAGTACCGCGTTTAAAAAAACGTTTATCGTATACTCGATACGTATTCCCGTATAACGTCATATTCCTCAAAAAAAAAAAAAAAACGTTTTTAAATTTTATTCGTTTCGATTAACTACACACACGTTCTTCTTTTTGTTCGTTATTACCGCCGCCAATGAAATGTGTCTCCTCGCAGCACCGGACTACGTTTAAATCGTAAATTCTCTGTCCGCGTCTGTAACATAAAACATTACGCGGACCGTCAAAACACGAACGTGTCAATTTTACGAATGATAAATTTTCGACGGAAAAAAATAACTATTCGTTGTTCCCCCCCCCCCCCCCGACGATAGCGCGGAGACCGCGGCGTAGGGTCCGTAGCCTCCGAATCGTAAAATGTATCCCTGCCGCGTTAAATTCCGTTCGAATCGTTTTCGTCGTACGATTATTTTAACGAAATTCTTTAAATATACGCGCGTAACGACACGGCCAATAACGCATTTTCGAGAATAAAAATCTCGAAATCGTCGTGTAACCGTCGAAGACTCCGCGCCCGGACCCAAAAAGTCGCGCGACCTTCATCAACAGTTCCCTAGGTCTCTGTTTCGTTATTAAAGAAGCCGTTCGCTTAGACGGAAATACCGCGTACAACGTTTCCACCGAAAAAATAAAAATGATAAAATTGTATACATGCTACGAGCGTATACGATTAAAATTAATCGCGATGACTCACGTCGCGACGATTTTGTCGTTGTTTTATACGATCGTTATATCATTTCTTCCTTCTACCGACTCGGCTAGTTTCGAACTACTATCGAACTATTGGTATATCCTGTATTCGTACATCGACGGTATTTTTATAAACGCTCCTCTCGTCGTTTATGAATAACGCGAAAGACTCCCCCCTCCACAAAGCCCATATTGTACACTGGACTGTAGTGCGTCAATTTACAGGGCACGTTTATTATCGAACGTGTTCGTACCGAAATTCGCTAATGAACGCGACGCGTAATAGCTAGTTACCGTAAAAAAACGCGGTTGCGGCGTAGCGTTAGTCAACACTGACGAAAAAATGTAGAAAAAACGTATTCGACATTCCGGTCGAAAAAATGCTATCGATCGGTTCAACAATAGTATCGTAAAACAAGCAACGAGGATAAAACATAAATACCGTCGCCCGGCGTTTACTATTCAACTTCATATATGACACACATATTGATAGTATGACGTCGCGCATTAGTAATTACGTCAGTGAGCCGTGTTACTCATAAACAAGTATACCGTACGGCGGGTACACAGCGCCGATAGTTTTACTTAATCTAAAGTTATTAGTAATACGTATTAGTCGCAATGGGTGTTTTATGAACGCGCGCGCAGCGAATACGATGACTCATACGCTATAAATAAAAAAACATATATATACAATAAATATTTTTACGTATTCTCGCCGATCCTTAGGAAATATGCGTCGTCTATTTTCTCTATCACGAACCAACGCTGTCGCCGCGAGCGCGTCTATTTCTTCGGGAAGTGTTCATTTTCCGTAACTCGCGACGTTCGCGGAAAGGGGCTCTCGAAAACAAAATAAAACGTTTCGGCGAGTAAAGCGCGATTAAAAAGTCCGAGTCGCGACGTTAACGGCGACTTGGTAGCGTGGGAATGATTTCAAGTTTTAACGTTGTTGGTAGCTTTCGCGTATTGGTAAATATTGAAAGTTCGCCCCGTCTGAATACGTTACGTCCGAAATGTAAAGATACCGGCCGTCCCAACGGCACTACGACGAACGTTCCGACTCCTACGGGCGATATTTAAATATAATAACGGGAACGTAAAAAACGAAAACGCGTTCGGATAATGACGTAAGTAAATAGTCCGAAAATCGAGAGTTCGTTCGAAGGCGAGTGAAGGAAATGACTTCGAAAATGGTCAAAATAATTATAACGAACGAATAACGCCGAAATAGAATTCGATTAAAAGATCGGCTAGCAGAGACAATCGCTGACTCACGTTAAAATAATCGTCGTTATAGTTAACGAGCTATAAAGTATACTACGTGCGTGTGTAGTTGTTTATCGTCGACAAAATCATTCATAACGACGAGTTATAAACGAAAGCGAAATACGCGCGTATTTACACGAATTAAAACTGAGAAACCCTAATCGCCGCTATTTATTTTAAATTGATCTTCGAACGAAACAATTTTCCGTTCGTGACGCATAAAATATTGCCCAACAGTTCCGACCGTTCGTCCGATAATTCTGTTGCACGCCTGTACGCTCGAATAACATAGTAGACACCGAAAAATCCGTAGATCTATAGGCGTACATGTACGTAATTTAAACATGACACTGTAGCTATCTGCGTGTATATATATATATATATATATAGCGTTATCGCGCTGATTGTTAGAGGAGTGTATATCCGTTTTCCAGTATACGTATACAAATATATTTGAAAGGAAACTGTTGCGGTGTTTATTATAACGCGTGGATTAGATTGAAAAAATAAATATAATGACAGGAAATAACGTTGTACGATGTTGGTTGCAATTTATACGTACGAAAGGTTAAATTATCAGCTCCGTTATAATTATATATAACTCCGGCTGATTTTACGCGTTCGTTTCGCGGGTATTGAATGATCCGTAGAATTTCGACAAACCAGTATAATAAGCCTACGTCGATTTCCATTCATCATTTAGCCCATAATACCAGTCACAGTACATAGGATCCGGTCGTTAATCATGCACAGGCGGTTATTCGAAAATCGTTCGGGTCGTCGACGTTTTCTCGTCAACGTCAACTATTTTTTTTAATTAACTTTTAATTTCCGAGGTCAACATTTTATGGCGACTTTAAATTTAAGTTAATTCGACGATAAGTTTTAAAAATAGGTATCAACTCGCCCAGTTCTATCTCTTTTAAACGTGACCTATATCTTGTTTTAATTCGCCGTTTCCTGGAATATTAAAAAAACATACACGTGTCGGATATTACGTCCTCCGGTATTAATCGTAGTTATTTATCTAAAATATAACGTGTCGAATTTTCAAATATACATAATATGCGATCAATTACAGTTTTATCAGTTTTGTATATACTGAATAATTGTACTTCCTTGGTATATATATATAACGTACATCACAAATCTGAAGTCATCGTTATAATTTCGGTGGACAATAAAATGTTATTATTTCCATGAAATTATTAATTTCGACGAATAGAAATTATACGTCGTGATAACCATACGTATGTGTATAATTACGTTATATATTTCCCCACTTAGATACAAAAATCGAAGACGACGCGTGTATATCAACGTATTATAGTGTACCGCGTTACTCGTTAAACACGTACGATCGAATTATAAGTTTAAATAAAAAAAAAAAAAACGTTCTTATTCGGCTAAATCGTATTTGTCGCGATTGTCATCGGGTACGATACGTCGAACGTTTTAATCACGAAATAAGAGGGAAAATGTATCGAAATCCGACAGGTCGCCGTTACGTTAATAACATACCACATAATGTACCGAATACGAACAACGAAACGATTCATAAATAAAGGACGCTACGCGAACTAACATAAAAACGCCGCTCGTAAATAAAATCGTATAGGCCACGCGTTTTTCACAATTGACCGTTTCGAAATAACAAGACTTTCCTGCGTATAGTACGCGATGCGCAACGTAAACACGCAATACCGACGCGATTTAAATAATTAACGGATTAACGAATTGTACAGTCGGTCGATTGGAAAATATATTTGTTCTAACGAATGAAATTGTCGAAAACGTTTTACGAATTTCATCCTAACGCGGTAGATACAGCGTAACAAACAACGTTCACTCCGCCGTTACTCTAAATCAGGGGTCGACAACCCGCGGCTCGCGTACGCCGTTACGTTCGACAATTTTTCGCGGCCCGCGAAAGACGTTAAATGTTCGCGACGTTTCGATAATATTTTTACATCACTCGTTGTATAACGACATCCGAACGTCGTTAAACGATTACAAAATTAATTTTCGACAATACGCGACGATTTAGCGCGATAATTAAAAAAAATGTTCCGGAATTGGCGGACGTACACGACGTTACGATTACTTTGCAAACGGACGTCGCTGAACTTCGAAATAACGTCTTATTAAAAAACAATTTTACTGGAAAATTCGTCTCGACCGTGGTCTTTAAAATTTAAGAAAATCGGACGATTCTCACAATAGCGACGTTTGCGCGTACGTGCGTGTATGTGAGCGGACATTTAAGTAAAAAACACTCTTAGCGACGAACATTTACACGATATGTGACGAATGTCGACCACAAGTTCGAAAGTTAAATATCGGCAAATTGAAAAATTCGCGACCGCGACAATAATCGCGTTAGTTTACGATTTTACAATAAAAATGTTTTCCTCCCTAAAGTAATTTGTTTTGTATTTGAATTTTTTATATATTGAAAGTACCACCGAAGCGTCCGTATTGTAACGCGCGTCGTATTTTAGAATGTCGCGTACTTGGAAAATCGTTTTTTTTTTTTGGTAAAATTGTCGTAAAGTTAAATTTAAACGATACGCGGAAAAAATTATTTCGCCGGCGTAACGCTTATCGAGTGTCGGCGGTTTTTCGCGAGAAATTTTTTTTGCGTCTCTACCGTACACGGTTTTTATAATTATTATTATACGTCGTCGTTGTCCGCCCGCTATTCGGTCACGCGCGCGTGATTACAATTTGTAGTATAAGTACACGAATATCGCGCGTCGTCGCCGTCGTCATCGTACGAAATTCGCGTCGGTCACGCCCTCGGATTTCCGTACACACTCGAAGAGAGAGGCCGCGTTTCTCGAAACGATCCCGGGGAGAAGGGGGGGGTCCACTACACCTCGGTCGCCGAATTTCCGAAAAATAAAACGTGTCGGCCGGTCTCGTTCGAAATTCCCGGATGGAGAGGGGGGCGCCTATAATCCGCGGGTCGTCGGACGAATAGAATAAAGTGTCCCCCCCCCACACACACACACACGGGGTAAGCGACGACGGAGCATTGTCGAAAATCGCTTCGAGTAGCGGCACACGTACTGGTTTGGGGTGGGGGGAGGACAAGGTGGCGTTTTCTATTATTCGCCAAAAATCCAATCACGCGAATTCGTGTGTCTCGTCGCCGGCGCCGGGTACTCCTCGTTCGTTATACTCGCCGCGGCCCGGAGTTCATTGCGCGCGCCGTCGACACCGCCACTGCGAAACGAACGCGATCGTCCGCGTCGGCCACGAACACAATATACGCGCGAAGGTATATAGGAGTATAATTTATAACACGATCGTACCGTGAAGGTTTCTACCGAAAGAAACGAGCGCCGTTTGTCCTCGGTCAAATATTACGTACGAATTTCTCGCGGCCGAATGGTATATTCGCCCGGGCCGTCCGTCGTCGTCTTATACGCGCGCGGCGTACGCGACGCGACTACCGTCCGAACACAGGCGCGCACGAGTGTGTCACAACGTCCGACGTTCCCATATTCGGATCGAAAAATCGAAAATCCGCCGCCGACTTGGTCGTCGCGCGACCGCGTCCCCCCTCCCCCCCCTCCGACCGTATTTACGACGCTAGCCAAGGTTTCGCTTTATTATTCTACCCGAGCGCGAAAAGCTTTTTTTTGCGTTCGGAGGCGATGTCGGTCGACCGCCGCGAACGAAAACCAACTGTCGAACGCGTG
Organism: Geopemphigus sp. TES_GeoC_2020; assembly: GCA_025469175.1. Lineage (NCBI taxonomy): Eukaryota > Metazoa > Arthropoda > Insecta > Hemiptera > Aphididae > Geopemphigus > Geopemphigus sp. TES_GeoC_2020. The sequence goes on along the minus strand of JAIPRN010000253.1, from coordinate 94,818 downwards.
TCTACCGATATGCGTCGTACCAAATAATCGTCGCGATATTGTCCGCACGTGATGGCCCACGCGTTGTTTCGCCCGTACAAACGCGGGTTTTCTTTTCCGTACGATAACGTCGTCTCGTCCGGTAACGTTCGTCAATTCGTTTCCACACCGTATATATTTAATATCTATCGTACGGTAAACGAACGTTATCGACGTAGCCGAGTTTTTGTTTCCGTAATGTTTTGTATTAATCCCCCGGCACCTTCTATCGACGAACAATTAATATCGTCGTTTTCCGACACCCTAAAGGAATTAGAAAACGTCGACTATTACCGAGAAATACGCCCGTTTTAAAAGTTTAATTTTTGTAAAATTTTCGAAAATACTTAAATTACCGCGCGTACCTTCTTATTCTAATCTACTAACTCGCTTAGGAACACGCGGGCGCGCGTTATTTCGATTTAGCTATTTCGCTCGGACATAATTGCGAAACTTCGGTCCGATTTTAGTTTCGTAAAAACTCCGCGTCTGTCGTATTTGACGAATTTAACCGACACGCGGCAAATGCAGTTCGTAAATCGAATTCAGAATTTCGACGATTGTCATCGAATTTGTAAAGGAGAATATTTTCGTACCGTCGCCATAGCCACAAGCGTAATCTGCCGAAGAAATTACGGTTATTACAAAATAACTTTACCGCGTTCGACGACACTTGACGAAAAAGTCCCATCGGGAATACGCTTCGTTTTGAATTCGATTATTTTAACGCTAGTCGATCCGGGCACTAGAATTTTTAAATCGCGTAACCTCGAATGTCGCCTATGTTGTCCGGTACACAGAGACCAGCCCCAAAGATTGCCTGACACGCCGCCTAGAGAATAACGGAACTAAAATTGTTTTTGTATCAATCGGCTCCACGGACGTTCACGGAACTAAAATCGAACATCGGGTTCACGATTTGTTTACCGCTACAGAGGCCGCCCGTACCATTTCATTTTCAGTCCGGCACCGTAAAATATTTTAACGTACGTCACATATTTGTGTACGCGATATGCCAACAAGGTCGCGGCGCGATCGTTTTTTTTTTTTTTTATTTATTTACGTCTATATCGGCGGGTACGCTCCGCGGGTAAGGAAACGACGTACAATGTAACGAAAGTTGGCCGGGGCCGCGAGTTCGACGGCACTACGCTACAATTATTATTATCGAGTACACGGAGGAAAGGATACCGCTGTTACGGGCACGATGTTATAGAACCGACGGCGAGTCGATCAATATTTTCGGTATTTTTTTTATTCCGTTCGTACAATTCGCGTGACTCGCCACGTCTTTATTAGTCATTATTATAACGATCGGGCCGTCGTCGTTTCACCTATTCGTCCGGTACTCGCGAACCGCGATGATCGGTCGGGACGCGGTTCGTGGGTCAAATTCGTTGTGGCGGCTGTGGTGCACGTTCCAAAACACCGTACCGTCATATCCCGGCGCGTATTAAAAACGTGTTTGGACGGTCGTGCATTATGACGCTTCCAACGCGTAGCAGATTTCGTTCGACAAACGGTAACTCGAAATATACCGAAAAAAACCGTTTTTGTTTCACCTTTTGTTTTCTAACCTTCAAGGCTAACGAAAAATTGGGAGAGAACGCTTACGCGAAACCTTACATTACCAAACGCCCGGGGAACTTTCGTCTACGAATTTGTTCTCGCGGCCGCCTATAAACACGTTGTTAGGCGATTCGTCGCTGAAAATTCCCAACGTACAGCTTACGAATAACCAAATTTATTGAAAACGATATTACCGCCGGCAGTAACGCGTATTTTTTAAAATATTGAACACGAAAAAATCGACTTCATAGCCGACTTTCTACCAATTTCCGACCACATAATTATGTTACACCAGGGATAAACGACAATTTTCCGAAAATTACCGTACACGGTATTACTTTCCCACTAATATAACAATACAATGTTACCATAGTAATATAATATCGGCTATACTGTACACCGAATTTTTAATAAAATACACGAACCCTTACGTAGCTGTTTTATATATATATATCGTGTACGGAGTACTCGGTTTATTAAATCAACGTACCCGTATTATTTGCGCCAACGCGAGAACGTTATTCGAAAAATTAATAACGTTTCGTAACTAAACAGAAAACCGAAATCGGATTACGCTCTTAAACGTAACGGAGGACTAGTGTATAGTAGTGGCGTCCGTAAGCGTTTCGTACGTGCAGTTCACGAATTCGTTTTTCCTAAATTAGACGAATAACATTGGAACGATCAGTTCGTGAGCTACGTCGCCGATATGAGGTATTACATAATCGTAAGGTCGACGTAAATACGTGGACGTACGTGCCCGATTGTACGTTTGAATTCGAAGTCAAATACGGGCGTGAAATACGCGGAAATAAATAATCAAAATGGAAATTTATCGTTCGACGCGACTAAACTATCTATATATATTACAGAATCGTCGACCGAAACACGCGTTCCAAAAAACAGTACTACGATACGTACTCCGAAGAATTGGTCTACGCGAACGAATCTCGGCGAACCAATCGACGTTCGGTCCCGTCCTAACTTAACGGTCATAAACGATGAACGGTTTAGGACGTTCGACCATTCGTTAATCGATACACGGGGAAGACCGAAGAAATATTTGATCGCGATACACGAACGTACGGGCCGGAAAATCGTTCCGTAAAAAAAAACGGTCGAATACACGAAGATTACCGCGCGGTATCCATGGTGACGGACCATTGGTATATCGTAACGAGTTCCTTTTATATATTATAACGCGCTTTTAATCGATCTCTAAATAGTGTATATATATTTTATACGCGCACGTATAAATAACGATATAAAAACAATACGCGCCGACCAAGTATTTCATTACGGCCGTCAAAAAACAAAAACCGTAATAAGAACGACCGTTATCGTCTACGTAAAACACGCTCGTATACACGATTAACGAAAATACGTTTTTGTATCTTCGCTACGACCCTAACGGACTCCCTCCATCTTTAGAAAAAGCCTCCGAACCGTATTTTTTCGTTTATAGGATTATTCGAATAAAACGGGGAGAGGACGTCCGGAGATTTTTCGAGTTGATCCCTTTGGAAGGACCCATATAGACTCGAACATAGGGAAGCCCGAATGATCGATTATCGCTTTACGTATTATACGATTTTCGTTCGAGACCGAATTAAACGCGATGGAAAAACGTTTCCAAAATTCGTCGAACGATCCACGTCGAGTTTATTTTAGAACGACGGTTTGAACGGATGTTTTGACGTTCGAAGGCGCGCACGATCAATCGGTCACGATAATTGACTTTAATCGAAACACGGTCGTGTTAACCGCACAACTAATTAAACGACGGGCGGCGCGCGTTATTATCGATACCTAACGCGTCGCGATATGCAAAATACGGTTTTCTTTTAAACGTTACAAATAATTATGTAGGAAACGTTCTGGAAACGAACGAACCAGTTTTGTTTCGACAATACGACAAATGTATCGCGTTTACAATTCCCCAATACTAAATCAACATTAATAACGCTACTACTATATACGGTAAGAAATCGCGTCAACCGACCGCTCGAGGATTTGAACGAGACAATTTTCGGTAAATTTGCCCGATAAATTTAGGCGTAACCAACCATACGTTTTCCCCTCGGCGGCGGGATAAACGGGGAAAATATCCCGAATAGAATTGTTTCCATACTCTAAATAGGGACACCGATCGACGGTTATTTTTCGAACCAAAATCCGCAATAATACGATCACTCTGTATACACCGTGGCCGGGGTAGGGGACATAAACGAGCTACGAAGTTAGATTATACGTATCGACGTCGAACTTTAGGCGATTCTTGACGTCCGCGGCTTACGTGGTATATATAGGTAAATATTAAGGGGCGCGAATTCGCGAACGAATGTGTCGTCAATACGTAAGTACGCGAGCCGAAAAAATATCTCGTTTTTTTTCGCCGTTCTTTTTATCGTTTTATTGTTCGTTAATTAGGGCTCGGATATGTCGCGGTAAATAAAATGTATTACGACGTCCACCAATCGCGCGACATTTACTGATAATCTAAAAGTACTTAAAACGTATTAAGCGCGTCGCGCGTATAATTATTGTGTCATACCCCGCGACGTTTTATGAATTATCGATATTTCGCGTTATATGGGAACTGTTACGTTTAGAGACGTAAAATATTGAAGCGGAACACCGGCGAACTTTTGAAAACGCCGACGATCGGGAGAAACGTCGCCGGTAACGTTTTCGAAATTTCAAATTTTCGTACACACGTAATTGAAACGATAGACGGAATAGTCGCGAACTTTACTTATTAGTAAGTCGAGTTTCGTTTTTTTCAACTCACTGTGGAAATACGCGCAAGTCGCCGGGAAATTAACCGAGTGGACACGAAACTTGCGAACTTGCCCCGTCTCGTCTACACGCGCTTTCTCCCATTTAATCCGACCGTCGACAACGGTATTCGTCGTAATATTCGCGAAATATAACGACGCACGTGGTGTACGAATCGTCGTCCGCGTGGCTAATAGTGTTTTCGGTATTCCCGTGTCGGAAAGTACGTTCGAAACGCGTTTATTCGAAAATCCTTCCAATAGTATTTTTCGAAATATTCCTGAAAAATAAAAGCGTATTATAGGTATTTTTTTACGAAACCGGAATTCACGAACACACGATGTTTATCGCGTCCAGCAGCGACTTGTTTATAAAGATATCTCTATAGAGATTAAATATCCGTGTATAAAATATAAGATTTCTAAAGCTATTCCGTATCGAAGTATAAAAAATGTCGTCTATTCGGTCAATTAAAAACGAGTGAGAAGCGATTTCGACGATTTGTTATTTTATATTTTTTTACACGACCGCGATAGGTATTTACAATTTATTTATGGTACGTAAATATGTGCGCGCGCGCGTGTGTGTATTACGCGCGTGACGATAATGAAAACACGGATGACGAACAGGAAATACGTTTTACTGGCTTCTGGCCATATTTCGGAAACCGCGAAGTGCGCAAAACCCGATACCGCGAAAGGAACGAAACATTCGTACGCGCCGCTGGTAAAACTACACGTTCGACGAGAGGAATTTTGAACGTCGAATTTCCGTTGCCGGCCGGTACTTGATTTCGAATCGCGCGCGTTTTCCCCTCTAGTCGAGTAAACGAAATGTCGGCGTTTTTCACTCGCGCCTAATTGTTTACAATGGTCAATGGCTACTAACGTTCCGAGGAACGATCGAAAAACCAGAATTGTCGCGGCCTATCGGTTCGAAGTGCGGGACGTCGTACCGACGGGAAAATCGCGGGCCAATAATTACGGAAACCGAAATCCGCCGGGGGGGGAGGGGACACGGGTTGCCGAAACGCGAGAATAAAACTCGCGAATTGTTTGCCGCGAACACGAAACGAAAATCGTCGAGCGACGGTGGTCTCGATTAGCCATTGTCGGGCACCAAAAACGAGATGCGACGCGCTGCATCGATGGGGGTGGTAGCTGCATCCCGAACGTTATCCGCATTAAGCAACGGCGCATCCGTGTACAGAGTGTTCGAAATAACGCGCGTCTAGACGACGGCCACGTCACTCGTACGGCCGCCGAGGGCAATCGGAACGACGGCCAGCGAACGGAGGAACAAATATCACTCTCTCTCTCTCTCTCTTATGCACACTTATGCCGGGCGGCTGGTGCCGCCGCTGATATCGTTTGGAATGCGTTCGGCCGCGGTCGCCGGCTTGTGCCGGGAATCGACCAATCGCACGGTGCCGTTCGTTTTATGCCCATATAAGGTAATGCTGTCGGGCCGGCGGAAAGTGGCGCGGTGTCGGGCGAATCCATTGCGCGGCGGCGGTGTAGGGAACCATGGTCGTGTGTATCCCGGGCGGGCCACGTACCGCGGTCACCGGCGCATCGGGTCGCGTACCCCGGCACACCGGCCACGATGGGTTCGCCCGGCGGCGGAACGCACGCACCGGTCGTCCCGGACCAGCCGCCCGACCATTTGACGAATACTACCGTAACCGTTCTGCCGTTGCATTCGCCGTTGTCGCCGTCGTTCACCAAACGCCCGTTTTTCGTCGTCCCGATTCATCCAACGGTCGTGTCGTTCTCGTCCGGTTACCGCAACGTTTCAGGTAAATATGGTCGTTTATTTCGTTTAGGCCAAAGCGTTTATTGCGTCTACCCTAAAATCGTCGCCGCCGCCACTTTTCCCCGTTTCGTTCTTCGTGTCGTACAAAAAATTGAATTCTCCGTCACGAACGCCAATTTCGGCGGCCATTCGTCTTATTCAACGGATTAGCGGCGACGGTTCGCTTTCGAATTGTTCGTTTCTCACGGTTGAAACGAAGGGTCTTTACCGGCGCGCCGTTACGGATGCTGCACCGGTGTAGTAGAGGGGAGGGGAGCGGTGTGTGTGTGTGTTCCGTGATCGGGTGTGGTGTCGTGACGCTGTTACACCGACGGGTCGGGTGGGGGGTGATGCCGACGTAGACGTTGCTACAAGGGCGGGGTTCTCGTTACCGAACTACTGCTACTTATACTGGCGTCAACGCTCCGTCACGATCAGTTTGTTTGACTCTAGTGCCGTGATTTGAGTGCCGTATTTTCGTTGAAAACAAACCGAAAGTGTTCTCGTCGTCGTTCCGCGTTTTCAAAATTCCTATACTCGAACCGTCCGCGGACGATTTTCGTTTCGGAATTTCCCTCAGTCGCTGTTGCTGGTACGTGCTATTCTTCGGTCGTGTATTATTATTGTTATTAGGGTACTCGCCTGATCGAAAGTGGTGTAGTGTTATAATCGCTTTTCTTATAAATACTCGTCGCCGTTATCGCGTCGCTCGGGTTTTTCGATTTTATTTTCGACGAAACAACGCGGACCCGCCAAACACGAATACTTCTATTCTCTTGTATTGTTCGATCGTTTTCGTAAAAGTTTTTCCGACACGTTCGAGTTACAAGACATCACTCCGTCGATGTCGACGATTTTATTCGCGAGATTTATTCACTATCGACCTTACCCGTCGATTACGACGAAAGTACCCGATATTCCTTCGTTTCGTAAAGTGATTCGATAATCTAACGAACGTAATATATATTTCGTCGATCGAATTTCATACAATTTTTTTGTACGGCGACGAAACGATAATTTCGTTCTCATCTACGGGCAACGATGATTTAGTCCATAGTTATTTTAACATTCGAGTATTGTCGCCAAACTATTATTTTCGTTTTTGGTATTGTTGCAGTTTTTATAAACTAAATAAATCCAAAAATGTGTGACGAAGAAGTAGCCGCATTGGTAGTAGACAATGGATCCGGTATGTGCAAAGCCGGTTTCGCTGGGGATGATGCACCACGTGCTGTATTCCCATCCATTGTCGGCCGTCCTCGTCATCAGGTAATTATACGAAATTGACGAACAATTTTTGATTATTATTAACGCTTTGTTTTGTTGTTTCTAGGGAGTCATGGTTGGTATGGGACAGAAAGACAGCTATGTAGGAGACGAAGCCCAGTCCAAGAGAGGTATCCTCACCTTGAAATATCCAATTGAACATGGTATTGTCACCAACTGGGATGATATGGAGAAGATCTGGCATCACACATTCTACAACGAATTGCGTGTGGCCCCAGAAGAACACCCGGTATTGCTCACAGAAGCTCCATTGAACCCCAAGGCTAACCGTGAAAAGATGACACAGGTAAACTATACTTTTAAACATGCCCTTCATATCCTAACGAGTCGAGTTCATTAATTGTTTTCAATTCCGTAATAGATCATGTTTGAAACTTTCAACACCCCTGCCATGTATGTAGCCATCCAAGCTGTGCTTTCATTGTACGCTTCTGGTCGTACCACTGGTATTGTCTTGGATTCTGGTGATGGTGTATCACATACAGTCCCAATCTACGAAGGATATGCTTTACCCCATGCCATCCTTCGTCTGGATCTTGCTGGCCGTGATCTCACTGACTACCTTATGAAAATCTTGACCGAACGTGGTTACAGTTTCACAACTACTGCTGAACGAGAAATCGTACGTGACATCAAAGAAAAATTGTGTTACGTAGCTTTAGATTTCGAACAAGAAATGGCTACTGCTGCTTCTTCCAGCTCTTTGGAAAAATCTTACGAATTGCCTGATGGACAAGTCATTACAATCGGAAATGAAAGGTAAACATATTTTTATTTACATGTTTTATTTAAGTACACTCATAATGTTTGCAATACATCTAATAATTTTATTTTTCATTATCGCTAGATTCCGTTGCCCAGAAGCTTTGTTCCAGCCTTCCTTCTTGGGAATGGAAGCATGTGGTATCCATGAAACCACATACAACTCCATCATGAAGTGCGATGTGGATATTCGTAAGGACTTGTATGCCAACACTGTATTGTCTGGAGGTACTACCATGTACCCAGGTATTGCTGACAGAATGCAGAAGGAAATTACTGCTTTGGCTCCGTCAACCATGAAAATCAAGATCATTGCACCGCCAGAAAGGAAATACTCAGTATGGATTGGAGGATCCATCTTAGCTTCTCTGTCCACCTTCCAACAGATGTGGATCTCCAAACAGGAGTACGATGAATCAGGCCCATCCATTGTGCACAGAAAGTGCTTCTAATTTACTTTTATATTTTATTTCCTAAAAATACTGTATTTTTTATTTAAATTTCCTGTATTTTTTTTTTAAATAAGAATCAAAATTATATAAAAAAAAGAAAATTCCGATGCATTAGGCCTATTATTACATTCCAGTAAGTTATTTACAGCTCAAAGCATTCCTTGATCATAGCATGTCTGCTTTTGATTTATAATTTTTATACTGACTGAATGAAAAGAGAATATAATTAAATGTATTTATTTGATAATTATTTACGTATATGGAATTTTTTTAGACTCCTAAATATCCAAAATTGTCTTAACAGGCAAAAAAAATTAGGATTATAATTTTATTACATTCTCTCTAAAAATTATTTGAAAATAAATGTTTGTAATTTATTATATACATGTCATTTTGTCTATTTTTGGTTTTCTCTTTAATAGTGTACTTTGTTTTCCCTTTATATTCGCCATAATTATTATTGGCGTACCACGTAACTTGGTGACATCAAGTTGATCCTCATCAAATTACACGTTATTGTTATTTCAATTTTAATTAAGTTAATTCGTAACATTTTAAAAATTATGTGACTGGTGTCACACATGGCTTAACGTATACATCATTTTCAAAGTATACGTACATATATTACACAGATAATTAAAATCGGAGTTAAATACGAATATGTCAAAAAAAGAAAAATATGGTTTAACGGGAGTTTTTTGAATAATTTTCATAATTTGACGATTTAAATTTCGTTTAAATGGAATAAAATTATACGTTAAAAAGAACAGATTGCTTGGTTTAGTACATTACGTACACAGCTATACTGTTATTAAAACGTTTTTCTTTTTGTAAAATCCTATTTTACTTTTTACAGTTAACTGTATAGTAATATCAATAATTATGTCGGACGTTATTTATAAAGTAATTTGATTAATTTGTTAACCTAATTATTTGAAATAAGTAGATTATGTTTAGCGTCCATTAAAAACTACAATTAATTGTTCTAATATATTACAGTATTTAAGCGCGGGCATGAGTCACGATTAACGATATATTTGATTCTAAACGATGACTAGTGTTGTTTAATAAAGCGAAACGTACTAGACGGATTGAATCGTACAAATATAAAACAAATTCAATTTGTAACGTTCGGGCGTGTTATTCAACGGCGATTTGAAATAGGGCTTATAAAGAAATACCTAAATAATTTATTTTTTCTGCACGAACTCGTAATCGTTAAATTTGTTCCCCTTTGCTTACAACAACGACCGATGGGATGAAATGTTTCACGTCACGGGAGTCTTCCCTACCGTCGTGAATAAATAACTAAAATATTATTACGTTATTGGTGGAAAAATTGTACGTCGTAAAAAAAAACGTTCGATTAAACAATATTAAAATACCTTTAGAGATAGTCGAACGCAATTAACGGCACCGATGATGTTAAAAGGAAAATTGTAATAAGTTACGTTCTTTTTTTTCGTTTATACCTTACGCCGCGATTGTTCGTCGACACGACCTTTTTATTCTATCGACTTAAATTTTGTTTTCGTAATTTCCGTTTCGGACAATTCATATTACGTCGCCATTTTTTACAATTCAATATTGTAGACGGTATTCAATATAACTATACGTTAGCCCGTTAGGTACCGCCGCCGATTATTCATTTTCGTTTTAACACCGGAAAACGTACGGGGAAGAGAAAAAGGCACACGACGACGCTGTGAAATTGACGAAATTTTGTCGTTACCGCCGCTTTGTGAACGAAATTCGTGTAACTAGTCTTACGTTTCCGAGTATAGCGCGCGCGATATTCGTTAAAATTGGTCACGCGAGAAATCGATTTCGAAAACGAATGAACGGATTTTTCGGTTCGGTTTTCCAAAACAATGCGCGAGTCTCGGGTCACTCGGGGGACAAATTCACCTTCTAATCGTCGACGACATCCGAGAACATAATACGTCGTATTCAACGACCGGCGAAGCTATTTTACAACGTAAATAAATCGTACGTATCGACATCGGTTAACAGTTCTCCCTCAATATCACGGGCCGTGGACGCATCCATAGAGAATCGCGTTTTCTCGTAGTATTATTTTAATTAAATAACGAAACGATTTTGATCGACGATTGGTCTTTAAAATACAAAGAGTTTATTATATAAAATGATCTCAACGATGGTCGTTTCGCGTAAATATTGAATTTTCGTGTCGTAACGCGTTGAAATTGTAGATTTCGGTCGACTAATAACGTACGAATACAATCGCGAAAATTGACGAAAATACGATATTATTTATAAAACGAGCGTGCACTTTAAGTAATTTCGTACCATTTTCAGAAATACGATTTTCAAACGTTTTCGGTTAATACACAAACGTTAACGACATCGCTACAGCTAGGACACGAAAGTCCGCCTCTCGTAAATCAATAAGGGACGTCGATAATTCTTCTCGGGTCCAAATAAAGCGTTTGCGCATATATCGTATTTCATTTCGTTGGTGTACTAGCCACCGTGTGACGTAATATAAAAACAAAAATCTACCAAACGCGGTTGTAATATCGTGTAAAATATTATACGTTTAAAAACGACGAGCGCGTAGTCTACGAAAATCTAAAAACCGACTCGACGCATAACCGTCGGTATTTTGTTCGCGACTAATAATAACACGTCGTGTTGATATTAACGCGGGAGCGAACGATTTGTACAATTTTTCATTTTTACCTTGTATTTCTACGACTATAGCCACGTCCTCTGGTGGTAATTCCTGAATATCAAAATTGCTTTAGGTTCTTATCGCGGACGAGGGTATTTACGTTATCAATATTGAATGGATATTTTCAAATTTTCTAAATAATACGCGAATAATTGTTAATTTCGTCGAAATTCGACGGCACAAATATGAACAATTACTGGATATTGAACGTGGTTAAGTATTCTAAGTACGTTACGCGTGTTCAGCTTTTCAATATTCGACTTCATCATTCAGACACTGCGGTCAGAGTACGTTTCGCTCCAAGTCCTACTGGTACGTACATATTGATTGTTACAGTTATTCGATAAATTTAATATAAATAACGTTAGTAATTATACGCAGGGCAGTTACATTTAGGCGGATTTCGTACTGCGCTGTTCAATTATTTATTCGCCAAATCAAAAGGCGGTAAATATGTTTTAAGAATCGAAGACACGGATCGTACGAGAGTAGTTGAAGGTGCCGTCGAACAGCTTCAAGACGATCTGAAATGGTTAGGGATCGAATTTGACGAAGGACCCAGCAATGGCGGATTATATGGCCCATATATACAGTCCGAACGTCTAAAATATTATGAGTACGTTTATAAGAGTATACAATTATCGCTTCGTTCGAGAATACATTACACGTTTGTGTCGCTTTTAGAAATAGAACGCAACAGTTATTGAATAATGGACATGCCTACAAGTGTTTTTGTACTGAAAAGAGATTAGAACTTTTACGAAGAGATGCGTTACGTACGAGAATTGTTCCTCGTTATGACAACAAATGTAGAAGTTTGGACGAAGAAGATTTGAGACAGAACAAAGGGAAAAAATATTGCGTCAGATTCAAGGTACACTTTCAATTTATACAAAGTATACGCATGTATATATATATATATGCATTTATAATTATTACCTAATGCGTAAGAAAATATTATTTCTAATTTGTCTAATTAGTTGAATCAAAGCGATGGTCGTTTCAATGACCTAGTATATGGTAATGTGGCCAGAAATGTAGCGGCTGTTGAAGGAGATCCAATCATACTGAAATCTGATGGTTTTCCAACTTATCATTTAGCTAACGTTGTCGATGATCATGATATGAAAATTACACATGTTCTAAGAGGTGTTGAATGGCAACCATCGACGTCTAAACACATTTTACTTTATAAGTCGGTCATTTAATAAATGAATGTATTTGAAAAATGTATTTTATTCGTTAATTATGTTCTAGAGCGTTTGGTTGGGATCCACCAAATTTTGGACACTTACCATTATTGAACAATATGGATGGTACTAAACTTTCCAAACGCCAAAATGATATGACTATTAACAGCTATCGACAAAATGGCATTTACCCCGAGGCACTTTTGAATTTTGTAGCGAGTTGTGGAGGAGGATTTCTAAATAGTAAAGAAATGAACAGTATTTGCATAAAACCTCTTTCAGAACTTGTATCCAAAGTAAGTGCAGACTATTATAAATTATCGCAATTAAAAATTATGTTTTATTTAGTTCGACGTAAATTTGATAAATACAAATTCTTGTCAAGTGCCTTTAGACAGACTTGGGGAATTTAATCGAGCACAATTGAAAATCGAATTAACTACAGATTCGGGAAGAAAAAGAGCTATTGAGTATTTATCTAACATTATTCAAAATACATTTGTCAAAGAGTGAGAATTTTACCTTATATCATTTTAAGTAATTTATATTGAAGTTAACTAACAGTCACGTGCTTATAAACTATAATTTAAATGTTAAAAATCAATTTATTTATGTATTTATTTTTAGTAAATCGATTGATTTAGAATTGACGGAGATTCATTTAACCAAAATACTCGAATGGAGCATTAATAGAATAACAAATATTAATGAACTAGTTCACGATAATTATAAATTTATTTGGATGAAACCGTCAAAATCTGCTCTTAAATCTATAGACTACGACAAAGGTAACAAGTATCGTTTTTTACAAAATTATAACATAAACAATTATTTATTTTAAAAACAATATACAATAAATTATTATTGTTCTTTCAGACGTAATAATGAAATTAAAAACTCATTTAACTAACATTAACGATTTTACTATTGGTAATCTAGGACTGGAATTAAAACAATTCTCAAAGTCAAATGATGTTGTATACAGTAAATTAATGAAAAATTTACGGAAAATTATTAGTGGATTAGAGGCTAGTATTAAAATCAAATGTTCCTTTTTGTTGTACATTTTTTGTTTACATTATTACTTGCAGCAAGGTCCAAGTATTAGTGAAATAATGGTAATACTCGGCAAAGAAGATGTGATCGGTCGATTAAGTAGAGCATGTTTGGAAACTTGAATATCTAATTTCATTGCTAAATATGTTTATTATAACAATTATACACTAGCAATGTCAAATGTAAAGGTAAACTTTATACGAATTACTATTTACTCTTATCAGTTGGACCCTAGAAATAAATATAAAATTAATAAAATTGTTTAATTCTTAATATTTTTTTTCTTTTTGACTTACATTTTTTTCATCAAAAATATATTTCTTTAAATATTCCAACGGTTTCTTCAAGTAATCATCAAGTAACAAAAACAGCAATTCTTTCAAATTTGCCTTACTTTCCCCAGAATTATCCTCTTGCTCGTTCTTTGGTGCAGGCAATGGAGGCAATTCAAGTCCCGTTAAATCTTTTGATACTTAAAATATTACAAGATTTGACGTTAGTCTAATTAAATAACAATATATATTTTATTATTTTGTCACTACAAACCATTATTTATGAAATAATAGGAAATAATCGAATAGCGTTTAATGATTTTAGCGACCTCTTCAGATTCTTTTGGATAACCAACATAAAATGCTACTGACGCTCCAGTTGTAGTATAGACAAGTTTTTTAAATTTTCCTTTTCTAGCAGCCACTAATAAACCTGCAAGGCCGCTTCCCACCACAAATCCAGCACGTAGTGTAGTATTTTTTTCTTCTTTCAAATCATCAATTAATGCTATAAAAATCAACACACAAATCATTGTGATATAATAAAATACTTTGTTTTATAAGTATTTAGCGCCTTGTATTTATTTTAGCATTGGATAAGCAACGTAATTAAAATCGCAACTTTTAAATTTAATTAATATCCAAAGTAATCGTATAAGTAACTTTGAATTTTTATAAAATATTTTATGATAGGAACTCTATCTAGATGAAGCCAATGATTGGTCAGTTTATTGTTTGTGTCCAGAATATAGATATTTACATAAAAATAATCAAAGGAGTCTCAGTAATTTGAAAATATATATCGTAAAAATAATTATGTATGTATATTTACACTACCAAAGTTGAGAAAAAATTAATTTATATAAGTAACGAATACACAATGTTAAAAACCATAAGCATTTATCGTTAACCCGCCGCATTTTAATTTAATATTCTTTTTTTTATATATATAAACTAACATTAAGTCAGTGGTGTATCAGCCGAGCACCAATCAGAACATCCAAATTATTTTATATTTTGTAATAATAAATCATTTCTGGCGTTAAATTTAATAAAGTATAGTTGTATTTTTTAATTCCGTTTTCGTTTATTTATAATTTGTTTTTGTTGTGGACACAGTCATAACATAGTGAAATGGTAGGATGAAGAGATATATCCTCTTCTATAACCTTTTATCGTAATATTTATAATATACGTATTATATAATATATATATTAAATATTTATAAAAGTAAAATAATGTAAATATTATTATGAATACGTTATTCTGAGTACTTACTTTGTGTATGGCTAATTCCTGTCTGAACAAAAACATATACTCTATCTTTGACTTTGGACAATTGTTGGTTAATGCTGATAATTTCCTCTCGTATTTTTTTAATCGACCCTAATGCTAGCGTTGGTTCCCAATTATCTTCGTTTTCACTATAATTGTTTTATTTAATATAAATTAAAAATACCTATCACGAGAATAGTTTTCTTAGATACGTTATGCAAAATACTCACGTTTTTTTTTCTTTGGATTCCTCGGGATATATGGATAAATCTCTGGGTCTGATAAGTTTAGGTTCTTGATCATCCTTTGCCGACACCACCGACATTATTGCATAAGTAGGGGCAGCAAATAAAAGGCGGTCGGCCGTTATCTAATGTCAAACATATATTTGTTATAAAAGAATTAAAAATAAAAACGAAATTAGAAAAAACGTTACGTTTTAATCGTTATATAATACGTGTCGATACTTACTCGATTGGTAATAATGGTTTTGAACTTCATAATTATTAACGTCGATCAATTTTAATGGTCACCAGACGGTGATGAACACAATATTGTCAAAATTAGTCCCAGTATTTATAACAGCGTTGTGTAGAGATAACGTTTTTAGGTGACTTTTGATAAGAACCTATAACGATGGTATGCCACTGTTAAAATAGACAAATTTGTTTATTTTATCTGTTGAAAACATTTTTTTAATCGATTATTGGAAAATTAAAATAGTACTTAATCGATGTCAATTATGATCACAATTAAATTATCGACGAAAACTCACGAACGATAAAACTTGTAAATTCGATTTCATTATGAGAGATACTTTTATTCGGATTTTTACGAATATGACCTAAATACACGTATTAAGATGCACCGGATCTTTTAATGACCTTTGCTAATCTCCGAATTCTAGACGAAAGTCAAAAGTAGTTTTATTTGTTTTTTTACGCGTTACGCTTAACGGACAAATTTCCAGAAGCATTATAGATAAAATTGTTCTCGAAATTGTCCTACACGAGTGTTCCCGATTAAATACCAATACAAATGTACAAAACGCATCGTTGTAAAACGTATATATTCTTCGTTTCACTTAAATGAACGTAATTATTATTTTTAAGAAAGCGTAATTTTTTCGCTTTCGGTTCCGAAAATTGTCTCACATTCGCGTTATTATAACGTTCGCATTTTCGATCGACATAACGGGGGCTGTGTAAAATCTTTCTCGAACCGCAGAAAACGTCCGTAAATAATTTTTTTGTAATTCCGGATTCGAAGCCGTCGTTTAATAAATAATATTCTTAATGGTCAGATAACACGTTAATGGCCAATAGTCGGAATGTCACGAATTTTGTCGCATATTAGCTTACCACAAAAACCTAAAAATTTATAGGCGCAAAATAATTTTTCGAAACGAATATACGAAATAACACTAAAACAATTCGTTCAATAAGAGGCGAAAAAGATTGTCGTCGTATGCCGCACCTCCGTTTCGTCGGGAATTTTGCGAAAATTCTCAACCGTCGACTAGGACCAAAATGCATATCACAGAACCGGTTTAGTGAACGATTCACAGCTGGTTTTGGTTTAAAGTGGCCCGGTACTCTTACTACCGTGGTATTCTTCGTTTTTTCGGTGTTATCAATACCGACTGCGACCGCACATTAATGTAATCACACGACCGATATACTAACCCTTGTAATCTCATCCCTGTATAAAGTGTGTTCGAATTGTAATTGCTCGTGTTACGTTTCATTTAGTGCCATTTATTCGTAAATTATTTATGTTAAAGATACTAGTTCGAATCGTTTACCGGTCGCTTGTTTATATGCGTGTTTTAGAACCAAGTAATTGGCAAGCCGAATCACCTTCCTCGGTGTAATAAAATTATTTAAACAGTAAGTTTCGCAAAATTCGTTTAAATATTAATATTAAACCCGTACCTACTGTGTTGTATTATTAGTTCCTTTAAATTAATTTTTAAAGAGTTTATAATCTTGAAAATCCAATTAATACGAATAAAAATCTTATTTTTTTATTTTTTACGTTTTAATAGTTTTGTACGATATGTATGTATATATAACTAAACGTATTTAAAATATGTAACGAAAATATATTTTATTCACTCCCAAATTGTTTTAAGCAATTTCTTTTATATATAGTATTCATTATGATGAGATGGTCGAGAACGTCGAGGCACATTCTGATGTCAGTTGTACGAATGCAATCTTCGAATATTACTACTACAAAACTAGTATGTTTGAATGAATCAAATAAGCCAAATGAACATAATATTGTAGCAGCAGCTTTCGCTTCGTTAAAAGAAATTGACGAAACTAAATCAAAAAATTCGTCATTTTATATTATTAATAATAAAATAGATAACGCTACCTCAGTCAAAGAGTTATTGGCAATTTCTGAAATGGAATTAATTTCTAAACAACACGCGCTTAAAGTAAATATTTTCGAAAAATAATTATTACTGTTGTGTACATTTTAATGTTTTTAAAAAAAAATATTTTTTTTTTAAAGGCTGTATCTCTGCTAGCTGATTGGGCAAATTCAGGAAAAGTAAAATTATCTGAATTTGAAACTAATCCAAAGTTTTTAAAATTATGTAGAATGTTGGGTAAAGAAAATACAAATGTAAAAACAAATTTGTTTAGTGATCTTTCTACAGTTCTTGGCATTACAGGAGATGATGAAGCTGCTAAATTAATATCTTCTATTAGTCTGCCACAAATGGTCAAAGTAAATTATTCGTAGAATTTATATTATTTGATAAATCTTTGTATAAGCAAATAATTATAAATATACAATAAATTAAAAGGTATTATCAACTCTTGGGGCGAAAAAAAAACGTTCAACAACTTTAATGCGATCATTAGCATTTAATATTGGTAGAAGTTCTGTAAAAATGGATATTAAACAATGTGCTGACATACTATACGCTTTGGCTGTATTAAATTTTCCTGATGAAGTACTTCTAGAAAAAGTTAGTGCAGATTTACGTAGTACTCTAATTACAAATGATCGAACATCAGTTATTGGATCTATATTGACAAGCATAGGGATTTTACGTTATCGAGATCCAGGTAATTTATACAATATATATTTATTAGTATTAAACTTGATTATACCATTAAGTACCATAAATTATAATTCTTTGGTTAATATTTTTAAATGTTTTTGATACCAATTTAAGTATTTTTTACATCACCAATTGCATTATAAATATGTTATTAAAGTTTAGTATTAAATATGATTATTATTTTTTTAAATATATTTTTGTAAAGTTTGTTTATTTTACTTTTGTAGATTTACTGGAAGCTTTATCATCTTGGTTGGAACAACACATAAACGAATGCAAACAACATATATTAATATCATACGTATTAACATTATCGTATGTTAATTTCAAACCTTTTAATATGGATAATATAATTAAAGTAATTATTTGTTATTTTTTTTATTTTATAAAATTGAATTAAAATTTTTTTACACAGCAATTTTTCAATATAAAACAATTTAAAGAGGTCAACAATTTAAACACGTGGCTTGATGTTATCTGGAGTTTGGTTGTATTAGAAAAAGCAAACGATGAGCACTTAGCATCTGTTTTATCAGCCGATTTTATTTCAAATATTATGAATGTAAATGGTAAATAAAATTAGATTTATTATAATTTATATGATAAATTTTAAATAAATAATAAAATCCCTTATTTGAGAAATGAGATTATTCGTGTAATGTGTTATCTATAGATAAATACATTATCTGTGAAAATATTGAACAAAAATTTTTCATTTGACAATGTTTGTAATATTCGAAAAATTATTAATATTTTATTTAAAACTAGTAATTAGTTATATGTTATTTTCTCAGTCACATTTTTTTGGCTTTCATAATTTGTCAAATAAATGATTAATATATACTACCTACAATTTCTGTATAAAAGGTATCTTACATTACTTATAACTAATATTAAATTTGTTATATATCAAATTGAAAATATAAGGCATACTTGTAAAATTGTAAAATATACAAAATCAAATTATAGATATTTTATAATAATTTATTTGATGTTTTTAGATAATAGAAATAACAGAACGGTATTGATAAAATTACTTAACATAAATGGATTTGCTAAGACCAAACCACAGTATAAAGGTATTGCATTAATTTGTTATTCAAATAATTTTTTAATATTAAATATATTTAATAGTTCTTTTGTTATGAATAGTATGAAGGAACTTATTATATTTAATAAAATTAGTTTTTTTAATATATTTGTTTTGTTTTAAATATTTATTTTTCAAAATGCAGGACCACTATTGGATTCTAATTCTGAAATATTTAAAGTTGAATTAGCAAAATCAAAAGACAAACAAGTGTTAATGACAACGATGATGGACGCTTTATTAACCATGTTTCCATCTGCAAATTTCGTGAGAACCGATATTAACACAAATTTTGGATTTGTTATCGGTGAGTTTACTATATATATATTATTAATCTATTTCTGTAAGAAATTATGCATACTAAAATCATGTCATTTAGTAATATTAGTCATTATGGTTACAGTCAACAGAAACTAATTCTGTACTTACCATTTTGTAGATGTCAACAATACCACACATTGTTTGAAGTGGAGAAAAATCTAATATTTTGACCTTATTAGTTACATTTCATTTAATCATCCATAATACGTTTATATATTTTATTAAAATTTTTCTATATTGTTATTTACAATGATAATGTAACATTATGCATATCTTTGTATGAGTTTAACACAGTACATGATTTTGGATATAAAATCATAGTAATGAGCGATGCCAAAAATATTTTATAACTTTTTATTATTCTTAACTTTTAATTATAAAAATTAATAGTACACTTTTGGTATATGTAATACCATAAAATGTAACTTGCGTAAGTATGTAGATGAAAATTTCTTGTTATACAATAATCAAAATACCACTGATTGTTTTTAATTTTTCTCAAATGCTATGGTATGTTATAGATGCCGATTGTGTTCTTGATTCAAAATTAAATCCCATTCCGATCGATAGTCCCAAGGTGAAGAATCCAGATGCTCATTTAGTAGCGTTTATGCTGTCTGGATTTCATGACACGTGTCGAGGTTGTCATAATGAACTTAATGGAATTGCTGTGCTCAATACCCGACTAGCTAATTCCCTTGGCTACAAGGTATTGTCTATTCCTTATACAGAAATGGGAGCTCGCGACACATTAATTGTCCGGGTGCAGTACCTAAAAGAAAGTCTTAAAAATTTGTTAAGTAATCCCTAATATAAAATATAGTACTATATTTGTAAGTTTTATTGTTTGTATTTTGAATAAACTAATAGGTTTTAAAAATAATCAGCCAAAAATTTTGTTTTTATTTTGTTCACACTTGAAATACAAAAAGCTAAGTTCATATGCGTAGGGCTTTGATCCAACTGAATCACATAATATGTTTGAATACCACGAACAAAGATTTTCCAATTTCGATATTTGAACTTGGCACATCAATGCTCCATACGTTGAATGCTGGTGAGAATCAGCTAGTATTACCTGTAAATAGTATTTTGTAGCAAAACGTTCTGTAGTAATGGTTTTATTACGAATGTATAGTGTATTAATAATATAATATAAAATAAATATGTTTAAGTACAATGCAAAACACTTACGGTATTCATGTCTAATTGCATTATGAATAGAATCGCTTTATTGTGAGCAATAAGAACTATGTAAAGATTATTTGGTTGACAGCATGGAGGATTTGTATACCATTCAGTTATGTTAGAATTCATTTCTTTGTACAAGTATTTTCTGATATCGTTGAAATAAACTGAACTTTTCTGAAGGAAAACAACAGCTATGATAATGTTTCCCATTAGATAGCGGATCAATATATTTTTTTATTCACACCCATTCGGTTAGTGTCCCTAGTGATGATTTCCCTGCATTCATTGCTTCTGGCAAGGTGAGATTTGTGTCTTGTGTTAGATTGTTGTCTTTGAACAAGTCATAGTGTATTGCGTTACCTTCCAGTATCGCGTGTGAAAATAATTTTGCTAGATGTTCTTTAGTGGATGACTCGAACAGACACTTTATGCGGATGTTTGAGTTATGCACATTTGACGCCATGAGCAATGCTATGATAGTACATGCATTACTTCCTTCTAAATCATCCATCAATTGAAACAATGTTAATTTATCGTAGCAAAACATTTAAAAATACCATTTTATCGTGATTTATACCATTACCAATAAAATCAAATTTATTTTGTTTCAATTTGTAAAATTTTTTAACGATAAAATCATTTTATATATAATTTGATACACGATGCATTGGTACAATTTTATCAATCACATCAAAAATAATGTATTATGTAAAATATAGACTACTTGAACTCTTATTTCCTAGTTTTGACTGTGAAAATGTATACGGGTACCACATAAAATGTATGTTGTATTTGTTTAACAATTTAAAGTTCTCCATATTTTGTGTCTCATTGTTGTACTGATACAAATTCCGTGTCATCTTTGTTTAAAAATTATATTTTTTGCATAAATGTGGACTATTTATTTAACATTATATTTTTGTTTATTTGTTATTAAATGTTTGCACTTTATTTGTAGCCAAGAAAAATACTAAATGTTACACAGAAAATCAATATTTAACCCTTACGAATAATTGTCACGATTGTAGTAATTGTATAATTTGAAATCGCTTGAATCAATAAAAAGGTATAATTTTATATTATTGTATCATATACATTACTTAAAAATGTAATTGATTACTTTATTATTTAATATGTCAAATATATACTAAATTAATTAAATTAAAAATTTACCAATATAAAATATGCATTAATTTTTATAAAATCAAACTTTAAAACATAAAAAACAATTAGTTACAAAAACCTAAAATGAAATTGATCAATCTAACGTTTACAATAGCATACTGAGTATCAATTAGTTAAGACTTCGGTACAATTTATAGGAAATCTAAATATATATATAAATAAAAATATTTAGTATATTCAATAAACCAGGAAAAATGAATACATAAAAATTAATTATATTGTATAACAGATTTAACGTTTACCACATATATATGTTCTTAAAACGTACAATAAACTTAAATAAATTTCAAGTAAATAAGGCTTAACATTGATTTTCTAAAGGATCATTGTCAACCAAGCAGCAACCAATAACAAACCACCAGTGGGTGTAAATCTATTGTATGTTTTGTCAGCAGTCAATCCATTGTAATAACATGTACCACAAAATATTAAAATACCACTAATAAATAAGGCACCAGTCTGAAAATAACCATATCTTAATTAACACAATTTTGTTTAATTATTTATGCTTAAAATGTAATTACAATTTTAGGAAAACGACAAAATGGCACACCAAATAATGCAAATGTATGGAAAAAATGATATCGATTTGCTGTTTCAAAATTTCTAGCTTCTTCTGGATTAGCTTTATGCGATACAACTAAAAATGGAAAAATATAAACGTAAAATTTAAAATAAATAATACACAAAAATAACATTTGAATACGCCAAACATTATATTAAAAAATATATATTTAACACACTAACATTATTAAATAATTGTACCTGTTTGGGCTTCATTTCAGTTTTTAAATAAAAATATATTTACTTACCATGAGCACCATAAGCTCCCAATATTACAGCTGATGCTCCTAAGAGACCAGCAATTTTGAAAACATAGATATTTTTTCCTAACATTTGAACTATATTAGGACTTTCCATTCTCATTAATTTTTGACTGTCACTTGTACTTGTCAATCCAAACCAAGTTAACTATAAAATTATTACATAATAATTATTTCAGAACGTATATACTATTCTATGGAATAGAAATTATGTAATCTGATTATATAATTTTGAATCCCTATATTGAATACTAAGATATGTACATAATTATGAAATTCGGTATTATTTTCAATAAGCATTTAAAGTAAAGAATAAATACGTCGTAATATTAAATATATTAAAAATTAATATTATTTACCCATATATATTTTATTAAATTAAAGAAATTAAACTTCTACAAATATATTAAAATATAATAGATATTGTAATTACTATTATAGAACATTACTTCCTACCAACTTAAAATTAATTAATACTTCAACGTTTGAATATTATAAAAATTATAACTAATGTATACCTTAACCAATAGTTAATCTATAATAATATCTATAGCCACATAAATTTTAAACCTGTTATAATTACCCATGCACACTGGTTTCAAGTTATAACCGCAAAGTATATAGGTTGGTATTTAAAAGTATATGGTTACAATTACACCAACGTACGTATTAATATATACCCACATATTTATTATTTACTTGCCATTGAATTAAATCCGTGAACAGTGTTAGTAACAACAGGATTCTTATACGTAAACCATTTTAAAGTATCTTGTAACGATCCGTTGTTCATAATTTACTATAAAACGAATGCTTGTTGATTGGATTGCGATATTTTTTTTTTTGAACTCGTTAATTTGAATAAAAGTTGATTAACTTACGAATTTAATATGACTTTGAAAACAAAATTGATTACAACACGACAACTTTGAACTAACTAACCTTAATAAAGTCGCATCAACAATAATCGCGCTCTAAATCCAACAAATTTAATAACATAAAACAAAATTAATATCCGGATTACATAAACTCTTTGGACTGACGAAATGTGGTAATTACAATTCACGTACATTTTTCAATTATCCACTTATCAACGACAATAATAATCTTAAATTGATAAATACAGTGTAGGTAAAATACAAACGATAGAAAACGTTACGGACTAAAACGAATTTAAAATTATAATAACTGTTCCCAACATTCACTAGACTTCTTTCGTGATAAACGATAACAAAAGTTCAGATTTAAAAGTAATGTTTTTAATTTACTAGGACTTAATGGATAATTTTGGTAAATACCAAATTCTATTTAAGAATAATTCAACCGCGAAAAAATCTAATCTAATACAAGGGCTTGTAGTCGACATGTAAACGAGTGTAATTTCCCACGTATTATTAAATAGTGAAATTTCCGTCAAATTGTGTGGAATGACCGTTTTTCAGATGTATAAATAATATAAATGACTACCAAAATATTATCATTGAAGTATTGTAGATTCCGTTTATGAAACATGGACATTAATAACGATGATCGTGCTGACTGGGAACGGAGAAGAATAACACGACTAACTCAAGTTAATAATTTTTTATTTACGAAAACGTATTCTAACTGTGTGTGCTAAATATTTGTTTAACAACAGGTTAGAAACCAGTCAAAAACAATAGCGAAGACGATACGCGATCGCGTCCACGGCGCTGTTGAAATTCAATTGAAACAACACGAGGCAATAAGAAACCAAAAAGAACGTAAATTTAAGTCACTTGCGTTAAGCAAATTGAAGAGCGATTTTAATTATTTAATAGAAGATGTTGGCAATGGTTATTCTGTTGCGACAGTTCAAGTAAAACAATTACCTAACTGTATTGAATATGTTTAATTTTTTTTGCATTTTGTAGTCTGATCCAAATATAGTGTTGGCTGAAAAACGATTAATAAACCGCTGCAAAGCAATATCAAGAGGCATTGAAGCAGAAAAATATCTGAAACGAATTCAAGAAGCAGAACAAATGGATAAAGAAATGAAAGAAAGAACAATGCATTTCAATAAAACTGTTGAAAAAATCCGATCACGACTAGTAACAAGTGTACCAAATAAACAATTTGATTACAATGACAGCAGTATTAATACTCACCTAAAAAATGTTAATAAATTCAATGAATGCTTTCTAATCCCTAGTCAAGTCACATTGAATGAATCCAACATTATAAATCAGCACAATTCTAAAGTAAATAATATATTTAATTATTTCAATATAAACTTATTAATTAAAATTGTTTTTTGATAGAAAATTACAAAACCTTGGTCAATGGTTTTCGATTTTAAAGAAAATTGCATGTCTAAAGTGTATCCACAACAATCAACAAAATATGATGATAAGGAAAATGAATTTAAATTACCAAAGTTAGAAACCAATTGGGAAAACTATGAGACATTAGTTAAAAAATTAAATAAATTATCTGCTGATGAACAAAACATTAGAAACAAATTAATTACTCATAGTTCAGAAGTATGTTTTTATTTCTAAATTTATTGATCCAAATTTGTTTATGTGATGTATTTAAATATTAAGGATGTACTTGTGACGTGTAAAAATAGTGTACCTCATAGCGAAGAAATAGACAATCATAAAGAAATAAACAACTTCAAAAATAGTTTGGGTAAACGTACCGAATTAAATGAAAAAAACCAAATAATTGGTAAGTAATATGTTATAACTATTGGTCAAAAATATATATGCTTCAAAAATGAATAAAATACTCACTTCCTAT
The DNA here is from genome assembly GCA_025469175.1 of Geopemphigus sp. TES_GeoC_2020. NCBI lineage: Eukaryota > Metazoa > Arthropoda > Insecta > Hemiptera > Aphididae > Geopemphigus > Geopemphigus sp. TES_GeoC_2020. Next base: position 69,208 of record JAIPRN010000253.1, on the reverse strand, counting down.
TTGGTTAAAAAATAAACACAAAATATATATATTATAGAATTTCAAAAATATTTTCAAAGAAACCTATTTAAATTTATCTACTAGTTTCACATATCCCATTATTTGATTAAAAAGAAATTCAGAATGTATTGTAATTTATAATCGGCTGTAATTAATATAAAAATATTTACATTATTTTTTTGACCACTTATGTTTATTTTTTGAAAATTTAGGAAAAAGGACAAATGAATCGGATTTAAGTTCATCTATGTTATATGTGTCATCATCTTCGTCAACCAGTACTCAGTGTAAACAATCTGCTGTACCTGGTAAATCTATTAATAAAACAGTTTGGTTTGAAAATAAATTAAATCAAAACAATGTAATACAATCAAATCAAAAGTTAAATTTGAATAAAAAAACTACTACTGAGAGACCATTTAAAAATATCCATAACACATTACAAAGAATTCGACAAAAAAAACAACTGCTTACAAAAGAAATATCTGTTAATAAAAAACCCGATTTTAAAAAATTGAAGGAAGTACCTTCAAACCCTAAAACTCCAATTACATCTAAAAAGGGTGTATTTATACCATCTGGTAATGATATACGCCAAGAAAATTCAACAAGTTATGCTAAACTTCCAGATTCGTTTTATAATAGTCTACTTGAAACATTAAAGAAGATGAAGACTAATGATGCAAAATGTAATAAACCAGTAAATATAAATTTAATGGAATACATAAATGTATTATTGAAAATGACTCCTTCAGATATAGATAACTTATCAATTTCATCTTGTTCAAGTGTGAGAATAGAGGAAAGTATTTGCCAGCATTCAAAAAATAATAAACAATATTATAGTGAAATATTAAACTGTATATCTAAATGCTTAAATTCAGATATATCTGACATAAGTCAAGATGCAATATTGGATTCTCCAAAAAACATTAATTTATTGAATAGACTCCAAGATATTTCAAAATATTATTTAGAAAAAACACATGAAATAAAAAATATCTGTGATGAATCTCCCCAAATTTCAAATAACGAATTTGCAGAACAGAAAGTTGAGACGGAAGATTCAATTCTTGAGTAAGTTTGTTAATAGTATGGATTAAGCAATAAGTGATAGTTATATTTTGTTTTTAGAAATTTGTCTAAAAATATATCTTCGGACTCATCTGTTGATGGTGAATATATATTAATACATTTAAATACATTATTAAAGAAAAAAGGACTTATTAAATCTGACACAGAATGGCCAATGTTTGAAGATATAAGTGATGATGATAATAGAAGCTTGACTGATCAGTTACTAGATGTATATCCACGTAAATTAAATGATAATTAAAATTTATTTTTTAATAATTCCAATAGTCTAAATTTTCAGGGGACAAAAAAGGTAAATACTTCTATCTTTTACTGTTCATATTTTTGTAATATTGAACCATATGTTTTCAATTTACAACTGTTTTATCTATTACAAGTACTTAAATTTATATGATGAATACCAACTTGTAATCTTTACAATCTTGTACGGTTACAATTTTTTTAATAATAATTTTAACTTATACCTATTAAAACCAAAAATGTTCTAAATTGAATGTATTTGCTATAAATTATTGTTACAATTATATTAATTTGTTTTTTCTAATTTACAGCGTTTTTAAAATTATTCATTTTCATTTTAAATTCCTTGTAATATGTATAATACATTCATTATATTTTACAACAATATTTTACTTAAAATATTAATAATAAAATTATTTTTATACAATTTTGTATATATATGATAAAATTTTACATTGAAAATGCATTTAAAACTATTTAAATAGTTTTTTTTTAGATATTATGGGAGTTAAATTTATTATTTAAATACAATTTTTTAATAATAGTATTCTAAACATTTTTATTTTTAGTTTTTAAGTGAATATTTTACTTAGATAATTTAGTATAATGAATGTTAAAAGTACTGTTCAAAATTTTAAACTGATATTTAACATACATTTACATGATTTTTATAATATTGAAATTGATTACTCGATATTAATTTCATACAATAAATCAAAACAAGTATGTTGTTATTAACATTTTAAATATAACAAATGAATAATATTTTTTTAAAATATACACAATTCTATAGGCAAATGAAACTATCCAATTATAAATAAATATTAATTATAATTGTATTTTTTATCTAATAATTTTAAGTGTTGAAAAATTATATTCTAGGCTAATTAGTAAACAATGATTAATATATTAATTGAATTATTATATAAAATATTTATTATAGATTTCATAGTTATATTTTTTAACGATTAATAGTAAGTTAATAGCTGATTTTTTAAAATAATGTTATTGTTTTTTATATACTCATAATTACTATGTTTTATTTATAAGAAAAGATAAGAAATATTACAATAATTTTTATATATATTGTATTTGTTTTTCTTATGTATGTATTTAATATTTATTCAAATTGTCTCACTTATTTTATAAATAAATTGTATGATAGTATTCTTTCTCTATACTAAATTATATTTTTTTATGAGATTGGTTGTATTGAAAAAAAAATTATTTTATTAAATAATGAAAATAATTATTGTTTAACTTTTGGAATCTGAAATAGTGTTTCTTTTTTACTTTAAAGATTATATGAAAATAATTAATGGTATTTTTGTAACAATATTTAGACCCATCTATCGCACGTCACAAAAAATATGTTCAACAGTACATAGAACTTAAAAAAAATGAAACTTCATTAAAACACCCATTAGAAAACATAAACGAAATGTTAAATTGGATCAGAATGAAGAAACGTCTATTGTTCGATGAGATTTATAAAAACCAAGCACATATCAGTGATATACATTCAATGAATAGTAAAAATGATACATACAAAGATAACCCAAAAGAAGATCCCAACCACTATGTAGGATTACCAGACTCGTTTTATAATAGTACACTGAAAGTATTAGAGGACTATGTGAAAATTAAAAAACAAAAAAAGAGTAAATCAAACAATAATAACACGTGGATTAATATTGAATTAATGAGATATATTTGTAGTTTATTAAAAATGTCGCCTAATGAAATAGATAATCTTTCGATGTCATCAAATTCGAGTACTCAATTGGAACAAAGTATTTTGGAAATTTCATTGACCAATTTGGAGTATCATAAAGACATTCTGAATTATATGTCCAAGTGCTTGGACAGTAACGTGTGCAGTGACGTTAATCGAGACCAAACTATTAGTTCGCCGCAGTATATTGGCCTATTAGACAAGCTGTATAAGCTTGCTGATTATTACACAGAAAAAGCTCACGAAATGAGAAATATTTGTCTAGAGTCACCTAGAGTTGAGATTAATAATTTGGACGCGGACACTATGGAAAAGATCTCAGAAAATAATCTTGGGTAGAGAATACAAACAATTTAAATTTAATAGTAATATTAATATAATAATACTTTTAGGGACCAAAAAGTTTCCTGTAGTTTGTCTTCAGAGCTGTCCATTGATGGAGCATATGTTTTAGACCATCTAAGTACGTTGTTGGAACAACAAGGATTAATACATGCTGATAGAGAATGGCCTATTTTTGGAAATGACGACGAAGAGGATAGCAGAAGTTTAACAGATCAACTTCTAGATATAAAACCACAAATTAAATCTAAGGATATAAAAATAGAACATTCTGAAAAAGGTAAACCATTTTTATTAATTACTGTATACTATTGTAGGTGCATTTTTATAAACTAATGTAACCATATTACTTTTTACATTAGAATGTTAATGTGTTGTATTTACTGTGATAATCTTAATTAGTTTAATATGTAAATATAGATTTTATATAATAAATACTTGAAACACTTTTTCAGATTCCAATAGTTCGAAATATTTTTAATTTGTTTACGGTGATTGTATATAGTTATTAGTTTAAAATTTGTTCTTTAAATAAGAAATGTTACAAATGTCATTTTGTTAAATGTACGTTAAATATATTTAATCAATTGTTATTGTAAAACCAAAAATATATACAAATTGCTCGAAACAAATTTCATTTGTGCTGATTATTATAAAATGAAAATATGATTTTAAAAAAAGAAAAATATAAGTCATAGGTTTTGATTATGTAATATTTGTTGTTTCATTATCATTCTTTAAATTAGTGTCAAAAGTCAATATAATTTGAAAGAATGCTTTGTACAATACATAAAATCACAAGTTTAACTAACTATGCTTTTCATTATCATCATCTTCGCCTTTATCCCATCTATTTGGGGTCGGCCACCTTAGTTTTAAACTTCCATTTGACCCGATCTCTCACATCCTCCATGCACACACCAGCAATCCTTGTATCCTTCTCAATCATATTTAATCACTTCTTTGGTCTTCCCTTTTCTCTTCTTCCTTCCACTCAATTCCATCCCAATACGCTTTTCATTAATCTATAATAAAACTAATTTTAATTTGGTTACGCAAAATTTGTATCTAAGAATGGCCCTCAAAGTCATTAAATTAATAAGTGAACAATCTACTTGTATGTTGGCAATGGTCTAGAGTTAAAGACCTCAACTATTTATAAATAATTACCAACGAAAGATTATAACAAAAAAACATCAACACATAAAAATATGTATGTGTAGGTATTCGATTGATAATTTAAATTATTTAGAATACAAAATTATTTTAGCTGACACAATATAAAATATTTACTCAAAGCCGTGAAAGTACATTTCAATACCATTCTGATTAACAATAACAAGCAACTATCTTATATAGTTATGTTTTAACTACAATGAAGTTTCACCAAATTTTTCCTAAGATCCGAATAAAATGTAAGTATTATGCCTAATTAAAAAAGCTATTTAAATTTTTTCAACTTTGAAACCGCTATAAATCTTTTAGTGTTTACACAATACATTTACTTGAAGGCTTTCCACTTGTCAATCCCAAATTGTATTTTTTCCCATAACATACTGGAAGTCTGTTTATGGTAATAAATGGAATATATTTTTTTTATCCCAAATGTCTACGTAATTAAGACAATTACATCATACGCACATTAGTGTTTGCGCATGCGTTTTATGTGTACATGCATATATATATATATGTATATGTATTACTCATTTGGAATCCTAATCATAGTTTATATATAAATATATATATATATGACCTTAATAGGATATTGAAATGCATGACCAATCAGTTTTTGTATTTCAATGTTCAAAAAACAATTTTCTTACTACAATGAAATACATAACAAATCATAGATTACATATTTATACTATGACAATACTAATAATATGTAATTAGCAAAATGGAAAAATTCAACAAAATTATTATAATCATCTCCGATCTATTTTTCTCTTTTTTTTCATTTTAATTTTTCATACATTAAATATTATGATGTATTTAACCATTAATATTATTAATTGTGTAACATAAAAATATTTAATGAAAGCATATTACAGAAAGTAAAGAGGGTAATATATCTTAACACTCAATCCGTTACTTTATTTACATAGCTTAAAAATCTTTGTGTACTATCTAAACACAACTTGTAAGTATATTTACACAAGATTATTTGCTCAAAAAACTCCTTAATTTACAGAACATCATCGTCTAAAATACAGAGAAAAATATAATATATAGTTCGCGTAAATATATTTTTATATAATAATAATGATAATAATAATAATAATAATAATAATAATAATAAGTAAATCGAAAAATAATTTCATACTTAAGTGGTTCCAACTAAATTATTATTTTTTAAAACGATTAATATTTGTTTTATTTTTTATAATTTAAAGATAATGAAAAAAAATCGTTACTAAAATAGCTAATAACCAACTAGATATAAAAACATGATGAGCACAACTTACAACAATTTCTTGAAAACTATGGGAAGCGAAAAAAAAATTAACAAGTGAAAAAAAACTTACAATGTTCAAAGGGTATATTTTTTTCATAAAACTATCCAACTAAATTTCACGAGAAAAAACATTGATTTATATACATTTAATCTATTGCACAGCGATTACGCTTTTTGAAAGTGTTAAAAAAAATTCATACTGTTTTCCTCATTTGACAAATGGAAAAAAACGAGTCAATTGTATTATGAAAACAGATAAGGCATTGATATCAGCATTAGAAAAATAAAATTACTATACCTTGAATTAAGAATGTACATCTTGTTGTTATAAAACTACAGTGGAAGTTTATTTATAGTTATCTATATATATACTTATATTTACGTAAATGTGTGTATATGTATATAGATATAGATATATATATATATATATATATAGATATTTTATGTTGTTTTTATTGGTACATTCATTATTATTTTGCACATATACGTTTAATTCCACCGTTATTAAATTTTCTGTATTTTCTCTCCAACAACTACTGGATTATTGCGCCTGATTTCTTGTGCTCCAAGCTCCCTGTAGTCAAATGAACAATTGTGCTTGTCAGAGTATCTATGGATGCCACAAAATAAGCCACCACAGCGACATTCAAAACCTAAAAAAAAAAACAAATTAAAAATGAATTGTAATTATTAATTGTCGATAAAAACTAGATACTTTTTTATCGACAATAAGTATAAATTTTAGAACCTAATAAATAATGGAATTATTTAATAAATAAATTACCTGTAAGGCCAACTTTTTTACGACACATAGCACATCGGTTTTTCTTTTTAGACTTGTCTTTATCATCATCGTCGTCGTCTTTTTTACCATGGTCCATTAGACTACTATCATTAGAACTGCATGCCAGTCCATTGTCGATCTAAATCAATTAAAAATGATTAGCAATTCTGTCATAGAAGTGTAACATAATATATTTACATCTTTTATTGAGTCTGTGGGCAAAATTGGAGAAGCAGATACAGGTGGTAATTGTAGCACAGGTATGGTAGGTATAGCAGTCTCCATCATAGTCTGAGCAGTGACTGAAGGTGGCGATGGGGCAGTTTGTGGTGGGGTCTGTTTCTTTTTAAGTGCCTCTTTATAACATAGAGAGCAAAGACCATCTGTTGATGGATTACCGTAGAAGCCACATCCACCACGACATAAAGCCTGCATTGAATTGGATTCTCGCTCCATTGTATCAATAAATTGTTTTTTACAGTTTAATAATAATCTGAACAGCTTTTGATAGCCAACAGAAATTATCTAGACAAAATAAAATTTAAAAAATTTGTATTTTAGTTACCAAGTAAATTATAAATAGTTTAAACAGCAAAAAATAATTTAACATCACTAAGAAATAATTATGTAGATAGATAGATACTAGTTCAATTACATATTTTAAACTTTCTATATCAAAAAATGAACTTTGCAAATTATAATTTAAACTAAATTAATTAATTTTTTATTATAACCCAACTATTTTTTAAGAACATTTTTAATGTAAAAATACATTTCTACCATATAAAATATTTTAAAAAGTTTAACAATATATATTATAAATAGGAAACAAATAAGCATTTTATGAAATATAATTATGATTTATATTTAAAATAAATTAAAATCAGAAATGTTTTGTAATGAGCAAATAAAACAAATTTCATATTTTCTACTCAGACTTAATCATATTTTATAAGATACTTTGAATTTCAATAAACATTAAACCAATCGTAAAACTAATAGATTTAAGTAAATATTAAATATAACTAGTTTCTTTCAAATGTAGACAAAAATTATATATAAATCACATAATAAAATTATTAAAAAAATCGTCGATTTAATGACCTAAAATGTATCATTTATCATAAATATTAATAATATATATTTTTTGAATAAAATATTAAACTTTCTATTTATCAATTTATTAATGCACTATATATATATATATATATATATATAATTAACTCATAAATAAAAAAAAAATTTTTTTCTCTATAAAAGATTTTTAAATTATATTTAAAGCAACTTTGTATAAAAAAAAATAAAGATACCATTAGTATTTACTTCACTAAAGAAATTAATATGATTAAAATGTACAATGTCACATTTAAAACAATTTAATCTACATCATACTATTGGTTTTGTTAATGGCATTTTTAAACTGACATGAAAATATAATTTAACAATTTTTGATTTAAATGTTGAATACATTTTATAAAATTTTATCCTATAAGTATTTGCTAGTTCAAATATATTTTGTATAATACAATTACCCAAATTAGTTAAAAATATAATATACTTTGCAACAAGTAATTACTAAAATTAAGGTTAGAACTAGGTAAAAATCGTGATTAGTATAATTTTATTTTATCAGTTGCCACTAGTATTTTATTAAATATAATTTTAGATAAAAAAGATAACAAACATAAATTAAATAATTTTTTAAACCTACCAACATATTATGTTTTAACTTAATTTTTCAATTTCAGTTTCAATAAAAACTGAATTTTAAAATAGTGTTATACTCTTATTGCTATTCATGTATATTTAGAATCAAAATAATCGTTAATCGTTGAACAATAAACAGTGCTTAAAATATATATCACTAAGAAAAGCAACAAATGATAAGTAAATCAAATTATGTTATTAAATTTTTTATAAATAACTAGTTATGTACAGTATATGAAATACATATATTCGGTAAATTTAAAAAGTAATGTAGATAATACAATTTCTAATTACTTTTACATAAACCAAAAATATAGGTCAAATTTGAAATGAAAAAGAATAGGATAACAATAAAATAAAATAATTTTAAATATTCATACAATTATTATAACTAAGAATTTTGAAATGTAAAATAATAAAACATGTAATAAACATTTTTTTATAATCATATTTACCTTAAACGTCACGCAAGTGCAATTGAAGATTGGTTTATCACAGGTTGTGAAACAGACGAATAATATTGCATTATAACTTTGAAATAAATGTCACGAAAACATTGGTACTTTGATGATGAACATCTAAAAAAAAAATTTTAATTTACCTTAAAATGAATGTATATTAAGGACTTAATAAATTCAAATTAAATTGACATTAAATAAAAATTAGAATTTAAAATAATTGTAAATCTAGTTACCATTTTAAAAAGGTAATTTTAGACTATATTATTAAATAATATATATTTTATTACTAATATAATATATTGGTAAATTAATAGAAACTATAATAAATAAAAAGATTTGATTATTACTTTATTTAAAAACATATATTTCTGACATAAATAAAATTAACTATTAATAAATAATATATAAAAAAATAAAACAATATATATGAATATTTTTAGCTCGTGCAATTTTTTTTTTGTAGAAAACAAATTTGGATATTCAGATGTTAACAAGAACCATAATTAAAAATAATATGCTGCATATAAGTAACAATTCTTCTTCATAAATTTATAATTAATAAGCAATAATTATTTTTGTTATAGGGCATTATAAATCAATATTGTAAAGTATAAAAATAAAACTAAATAAAAACCATATCGATTACTCCTATAACATATACAACATAAGTATGATGTTTAAACAAATGGTAATTTAAAATTATATTTAACACACACACACACACACACACATACATATATACACATTAACAATAACCTAAAACTAGAATATTTGTCTCTTGAAATAACATTAAAAAAATTGATATTTTCATATATATATATATATATATATAAAGAAATGTAATAACAAAATGTTTTGTACAGCTAATTTATTCTCATTGAACATCAAATATATTTTAATAATGAGTTGTGTTAATAAAAAACAGAAGTGATGTATTTCATACTTCAAAGAAATTATAATTTTAAATTTATATATAAAATAATGTATCTGAGATATAGGTGAAATATATTTGAAGTGTATACAATAATATGGTATAAAATATTCTGAAATCAAAAAATAATATCCAAGGACAATTAAATAATGAAATGTAAAACATGTAGATATTTCATTTTACATAATTATGCAAAAGATATTTATCAGTTTTTTTTTTATAAATTTTGTATTGAAATAATGAAAAATGTACATTGTGAAAAAACAATGAAATATAATTTACAAATACCAACACAAATTAATAAATTTATTTAACTAAGGCTAAGTATTTAATTTACATGTTTTACTCTATCTAAGTGTATAAGTTGTAATACAACTTGAAAAAAAAATTATAATGTATCTAAAATATAATAGTCTCTAAAAAAATAAAAAATTAATATAAAGTTGGGTAGTACAACATATATTATTTTAATAACTAGGAAATCAAAATACTTACTCGTTTAAAACTGAAATTAATCGAAATGAACAGCTCGTATACAGTATGTCGATAACACTGATGAAATAAAAATTGTTATCTGAAATTCAATAAATAACCTATGAACATTTGTTTTTCTATTTAAATATGGTTTGATTGACACAACAATAAATCCGCAATGAACATTGTATAGGTACATGCATACATCATCAGAGATAATATACTATTATATTTTCATATTTCATTTGTACGCACAACACATATATTTAACGATGACAACAAATTCAAATTAAATATTTCAATTGACACTTTATACCAACCAACTATTCCACATACGGCAGTGGGCAAGTTTGCACAGCTTTCAACAATGAAACAACTTAATTTTTTTATCAAATAGTTGATGACCCCAGATAATAAAAATGTTAACTAAAATTATCCAAAAAACAATTTTTGGAACTTATTTTTGCGATCCAATATCAAGAAAAAGAAGTTAAGTGTGTAAAGGGGAACAATGAGCGTAATTATTATTGTAACACACGAGTGTATACGTATAACCTTTATGGCTTTCAACGCGATTACCACACACTCACACACGCACGCCCTTGTATGCATTCTTTGTTAATCATCTTTACATTTCCGACAGTCATTGGTCACTTAATATGGAGGTCATTAACAGTAATCAACGATTAGGGGGAAAACAATTTTATAGTTTCGTCTATCCTCAATAGGAACACACCAACGTTAACCAAAGTCTAAAATCCGAGTACGACGATAATTCGATAGAAAGGTGGAAGGGCGGGCGGACCCCGAAGATAATGCAGGGGGACTTTTGACGTCTTAAAATAATATAACGCAACACAAAGAAATTGCGTCGTCGGCCGCTGCCGCGCCAATTGAACAAAAACAAAACGGAGGCGGACACCACTTCCTAGTCGCCGCGGCCGACGCAGTAGTGGGCAGGCACCACGTCGGAGTGGAGAAAAAACACACGTCGACAAACGTGCGAACGAGAATCTTGAAATGAAAAACAGCAAGTTAGCCCTTACAAACATGTACTTACTACGTGTATGTAGTTGTCGGAGACTTTTAACCCAATTTACATAACACGACACACGGATGAGTGGGCAAATATGAAAGGGGAATGGGGTGGGGTGGGGGGTCAGGAAGAGAAATTTTCCGATCGCGACGAAGAAAAAACAGTGAGTCGATGGTACTACTACGAACAAAATGGGAAAACCCTCGTCGAAACATCGTACGACGGCATATAACGGTGGCGTCCACCGACACAATGTACAGCGACAATACATTATATAAACCGTCAAGGACGTGCGCTTGTGTCGGCCTCGTCGCTGCGCCAGCAGCCGACGTACCAACGTGAAGTGCGAAAAACGACGACGAAACACAAACGTCGTAAATCAGCGCTATAATTCCGCAGAAAAACATCGTGGATATTCAGGTCGTATACTAGAAGACGGTGAACGCACGGTAAAATGGCGGCGGTTGCCGCCGCCGCACGGTATCCGTTCGTCCGCAGAAGCCCCCCGAAAATAAACATGTCTGCCGTGTACTTACCGATGGGCCTCAGCGCGCGCACGTCACTCAGGTTTATTCCGTCAGCCGGCCGTGCGTTGTGATGGTAAACAGTAAAAATTGTAGGCGCACAGTGTCGACGACGACAGAAAACGGAAAATAAAAAAAAAAAAACACCACTTGCGACGACGACGACGACGATTCCGCCTGACGAAACGAGTGCTATAGGCAAGCGCGCACGGCAGCGAGTGACGAACGCAGTGGCGGCGGCGGAGCGCGTATATTACGTAGCACGTACGTGTGTGCGAAGAAGAAGGATAGAGTGAGAAGTGGAGGAAGTAAAAAAAGAAAAACGTATTTAATCACTACGCAGAGCCACGCAACACTCGACAAACCCGTCAGGCGAAATAACGACAAATCAGAACCTCGTACGATATCAGCGCGCACAAAAGGATAAATGTCCGGGCATGCGCAAAGCGAGCGATGACTAGCTGTTTTACTGGGTGGGAGCACGGTGCTCAGTGTAGCCGCGACACGGGAACGAAGCGTGTGTGCTTTGTCCGTCGCCCGTCATGTACGGTACACAAGCGTCGCGCGACGTTTCACTTCGGCGTTCGGCCGAGCCACAAGCAAACAGCTGCTCCGCACCGCTCGGTGACGGGATGCATGCACAGTCATTGTCGTCTCGCGCAGTGGGGCGTCAGATAATACACGATAAAAATCGCAGGAATGAAAAAAATAAAGAGGACAGGAAATGGCCTTGGGAGAGATACGCATATAAATCGACGTGGCATTGTGCGGCCCACCGGCCTTTACTGTCCGTATACGTACTGAAGTGTTGTACGTGCGATGTACTTTATTACGGTGGCGGGCGTTTAAAATTAAAGCGCACTCCGTTCAATACGCGCGACGTAAATCGCGATAAATATTCTCAATCCGATCGTTGCCAACGAGACGGTTTTTTTTTCGACGCGCTCTTAAAGCGTATGTCGTCGTGGTACACGCCTAGACTGGTTCTATTTTCGTATGTACTCACCATGAATTCGAAAATTATGTAAGATAACAAAGATTCGTTCTGTATCGTTATAGCGACTATTGTAAAATTTTGATTAGTACAAATGAATAGATATAGCCAAAAATTAATTAAAAATTGTATCGATGTTAAATATTATAAACTCTCAAACGAGTGCACTAATAGATTAGACGTGCGATTTTTTTTTCTAGTTTATTAATCTTTATCATTACGTATGATTATAAGAATAAGAAATGATATCAAGCTTAAAATCCAATTCATCTTTTTTTTTTGAAGTATAACTTTTTGACCGCAAATTTCTAAAACGTTAAATCTATTAATCGTATATTCAATTAAAAAGAAATTACTAAGACTAAAGGTCCGCTCATTTCTATACCTATTTATACGTAAAATAACATAATGACATGTATACTGAAAAGTTTCCAACGAAAAAAAGGAGTACCGAAAAGCGCAAATACTCGTTTACCTAGTAAGAAAAATTTTTTTTTATTGTAAATCGGTTTTTTTGATTATTCAATTATTAAATTTAAATCGATATCGTGAAAAACATTAGAGTTTTATTAAAAATAAATTAATATATTTAGAAATAAAGTAAATATATATGTACATAATTATAGAGCAAAAGAAAAATTCAAATCAGATTCTAAAATATACATAAGAAATTTAAAAAATTTTATTTACATACGAAATTTCGATTCCCGGATGAATTTTATCGTTTAAATTTCATGGATTTTATAATATTGTCGGTTCGTTGATTTAAAAATACATTTATTATCAATAATAAACAAAAGTACTTTAGATAATATTATAAACGATTTAAACGTATATATTTTATTAATTAATTCATTTACGGTACAAACTACAAATATATTTAGCTCAGATTGTTGTCTTCTCTGTATAACTATATAGTATGCGCTATATATATACAATGGTATTTAATTACAATTCATTACATATACGCACAGTAGAGAAAATGGTGCTGATATATTTCACTACGAATTTGAAAAGTTAAAAATGAGTGTTCGCTAATAATATCAAATATAAATGGAAACGAATAGACACGACGAGTGTCCCTTGACTCTCTTTTGCCGGCCATTGCGCTCTTAAACTCCAAGCCAAATAAATGAATCTTTCTCACGGGCGATAAACGTTTCGCGCGTCCGTGCGGCGGCAGTGCGTTATTGCATATATTTCGCGTCGCGTGACATCATCACTGTTACCGGACGACATTACGCGTCATCATCATCGTCGGTTTTGTGTCATAGAACAATAACGTAGCGACCGTTGCACAATTGTGTTTTATTTCGAACACTTTCAAACGGAATGGCGGCGACCGTCGTAATAATAACACCGCGACGTGTTGTGCACACGAATCCGTAAAACGTTTATTTGTTCGTCTCCATATTTAAAATATGTACGCGCATACGCTTGGAATTGTTACCTACAATGAGACGTCCGTTAGTTTAAATCGCTTAAACTAAGTCGTATGGCTTCAAACGTCTAAGGCGACCTGACGTCTGTCGGTAGTCATGTAAAAGTTGGTTCAACGGCTACATCGGTTCACGTGTTCTTTAGCGAACTTGTCCATTTCGTCCCGAATCGTTTGTAAGTTCAGATCATAATGGACGACGGTCACATTCCCGTGGTACGGAGACAATGGCACCGAGTGTAAATAATATTTCGACACCGTCGAACCGTTTCGATCGTAGCGTATGATTGTACGCGTCCGTAAGAAATGGAAATCAGTTCGATGATAACTACGAGCGTTCTATTATGTCTAGTTTAGCCCGTTTACCAACTGGCCCAGCGTAATCTGAGCACTTTTCCTTCGATTCGTAAACGTTACTGGCGGCATATGCCGTTCCCAAATTCAGGCGACAATATTAAGGAGCGTCGTGTGGGTCGAACGAGTCACCCACGCGGGTACACACGAATAAAAACAATAACGTATAAAAAATACGGGCCGCTCTACTATGCGGCACCATCACCACTACCACCACCACCACCACCGCCACCGACGGTACCGCGAATCATTAGTGACGTCACAATCGGTAAGACGGACAATGCGGTTCACGCGGCGTGAAGGGCAAGGGCGTCCGCGGATTGCGTCGCGTCTTTTGCAGATATCGTACGTGAAACCAGACGACCGCAACGCACGTTGCGCGGTGGCCGTCGTCCGAGTGTGCGTATTGCGTGCGCGTAATGTTTTCGATTTTAAAAATAAAACAACGCGCGGGCTGCCCGCCGTCGCTGTGTATCGTACAACGAAAACAACGACGAAACTAAAAAATAATCGGCGGCAAACTACTACTGCCGCGTGCGTGTATATTATAGGCGCGACCACCGCCGTCAGGAGGAAATCGTATTATTTTTAATTTAATTTCGACGTCATCGACCGCGTCCATGTATTGCGTACGTTGTTTTTATCCGTCTTCTAAACGAGTATGTACTGCGTATTATTATTTTACTACAATAATAATAATAAAAGCGTATCAAGTATGTGTATATGTGTATATATTACGTGTATACACACGTGCTAGACGGAAAAATCGTAATAATACGAATATAAAAGTCGAAAACTAACGATGTTTACGCGGCGCACGAACGATTGTTGGTCTGTACAGCAGTAACTAAGATTTTCCAAACAGGGATTTTCATTGTCAATCGAATGACGTATT
This sequence comes from Geopemphigus sp. TES_GeoC_2020, assembly GCA_025469175.1. NCBI lineage: Eukaryota > Metazoa > Arthropoda > Insecta > Hemiptera > Aphididae > Geopemphigus > Geopemphigus sp. TES_GeoC_2020. The sequence continues at coordinate 53,743 of JAIPRN010000253.1, read as the reverse complement.
ATACAACTACGACTAAAAAACTTATATCAACGTGTATCGTCATGTATCATGATACATACTGGTGATACTGGCTTAAGTAAATGAAAAAACGTCGAAAATAATACCGAACGGAATCGGTCGTTTAAAAAATACAACACGTAGGCTATTATATTTTTGTTTGTACGAGCGTTTTACAACTTTTACCTTCACCAATGACCGTGCGACACGAAATAACGATATATCCAATTACGTAAATCACGACTGACCTTTTTCCTGACTGAAAAATTTTAAACATAAACATAAACGAATTGGTCAAGTATATTGTCAAAAAAATGATTAACAACCATACAATCATAGAAAATAACTTCCGACCAGAACTAAATATTGAATATAGACGTAGCTATATATATTTGTAAAATATATAATAAACCTTATGGCTTGTGTTATAAGATATAGTTAACATTTTATAAGATTTATAGTATTATAACCACTTATTATTATAAACATTTATCAGTTGATGTACACATTACATTACATTATCCAACGATTCTAAACACTGTTATCTGTATAATATCAAACTATAACTACGAATAATGACCGTCGTAATTATAATTACTCATGTATGTGAATACAATAGACGTATTTCATCATCGATATTGATTACGATGTTTAGCTTTTTTCTGAAACTTTGAATTAATGGCAAAGGGCATACAAATATATGCATTCGTTAATAATGCGTAGAATAATATACTGATTTATACACAATACCCATTAGGCACTTTTATATGAGTACGAGCGAAGTTATTTATTAAAAACAATAAAATTTTCAATATTATCAATACGTCAACTATTACTATTATAGTAAAGGTTGCTCTACAGTTACTTACATTTTTATCAAACAATCGATATCGCAATACATTTTTCATAAATCGTATTTTACAAAACCACCCTCTATACAATATATACTTTTTTTTAATATATATATCGGACTGTCAAACGATTTTCAATTATCAACATATTCGAAAATCGTTATAAAGAAATATATAATTCTCGACTTTTTAAAAAAAAATATGAAACTTCCAAAAACAATCTCGTGTAATATATATTCCAATATTGTTTTGCCATTTATAACAAGAATAAAATACAATGAAATATCGCGTCATTATGTGTACAATTTATTTGAGATTATCGACATTAAAATTATAGCAAAACTATTTCAATGAATCATCTACTCGAATCGTGTTACGTGTTATTATATATACATATATAATGTAGGTATGAAATATTACGAGTGTATAACATATTATATCAACTTAATCGTTTATCGATAAAGAATAAATTGGAACAACGCACTACTTTAATTTTCAGTATGTGTTTCGTTAAAGGTATGTATATGCTCAATGTCGTCAGGCAGAAAAAAATGTTAAACCATCAATAACAAAAGAAATCACCTTTTTCTTTAAAATAAAAAAATTACATCACTTCATTAAAGATAAATTTGATATGGGCGCGTGGATTAAACCAGATTCTAAGCATAGTTAAAATCTAAACACTTGTATACTTGACACTTCCTCTTTCATATTAAAAATATTATAAAAATTTCAACTAGTGTACTTGCATGAAATTAACTTAAATACTTCTTTAGTGACACGTTAAAATAATAAAAATTTAACAAGTAATAAAATTATAAAATGTATTGTGTGTTATTCAAAGGTCTTTAACTTGATTAATTGAATTAAAATAAATACATTTTAATAATTAAATAGTAACTTTTATAAAAAATAGTATACACGACGTTCATTTTATTATTTTACCTAGGCGTTTAAATAAATAGTAAAATCTGTTATGTAATAAAAAAAAATACAAATAAATTAGAAATATATTCATTTACCGTTTTAATTATAAAACGTTTGTATATAATAATGTAAGAGGTATAATAATAACCTTTTACAAAATTAATTATTTCTGTAAAAAAATAATATACCAATATAACATACTAGTATTCCATTTTAATTATTGATAATAGCCAATATATATACTCAACTGCATAGATAATAATATAATTATTATCAATTTCATGTCATTTTAAACTATCTACAGCCTGACATTAAAATTGTTATTAAAAATTTAAATAAAGGTAAGTTCTAATTTTCAAAACTGGCAAGATTTCATATCGTAATACAATTGAAGGTTCTCCCTCAGTAACCAAAATACTGTAGAATATACACAATATTTCCATAAGGTCAAGTTAGAGGAGGTATTTACTTGTGATTATCAATATTATTTATAGTTATTTTGTTCATATATATTTGATTATATGTGTGAAGTTCTGATCATGAAAAAATTATAATTTTAATAAATATTTGTTATTTTTCTTTTATATTTTGAAATATACTAATAAAACAAAACATTTTGCTGTTTTTTTATTTATGAATATCAATAAATATTCTTATTGTTTATTTTAATGTACTCGTTTGTAATTTTAAACGTGTTTACATTTTATATATATATATATTGCATCATTTATATTTTAACATTGTTACTATCAAATTCATAAAAGTATCATAAACATTTAATATACTTACATTTTTTTTTGTAAATCGTATGATACTGGTACATATTGATACATAAAAGCTTAAGAACTTTTTAATTACTATCATTTTGTTAAATACAAACCTTAGCAATATTCAGTTATTATAAATTACTAATTTAAATTTGTTGTAAAAAATTTATATTGTTAATAAACATATTTTAAACATGTAAACAATGATATTATTTAAATATATAATATTTTATTAAGATAATTTACGGTCAAATTTTTGAAAGCCAGAAACAGTTTCATATTTTTAAAATGTACATAAAAATCTACAATTTTATAAATTAAAGCAACAAATATGACAAACAAAATAAGACCTACAAATTTGTTTTCTATTGAACTCTCCAATTACATAAGTTTAATAACAGTTGATTATTATCAAATGCAAGCTTTTATAAGAATTGAAATTAATACAATTTAAGCTATAAAAATTAAATAACATCTGTTTTATAAATATTTCTATTGTATACACTTTAGTAGAGCAGTCATAAATTATTCTCCCTCAACAAATTTAAAACAGAGGATCAACATTTTTAATATAATAATTTATAAACATATGAATCTGAAGATATCCATTCATTTTTACAATAATCAAGTATCACACAATATATGAGTTGATTTATTTCTACAGACTATAGGTCTAGCCCATTCTACAAATTCGTCTATTAGAACTGGCCATGCTCCTTCTTGATCATAATCTAACATTTCGTCATCAATGACACAGGCAAATTCTAACAAAAGATTCCACGTGTCTCTAGGTATTGACTTATTGTGATGTTCCTAAAACAAAAAATAAATAAAAATACTATCAAACAAAATTAAACAGTAATCACAAAACGCTATTAATTTATTACAAAATTATTTTTTTGCAATAATTAAAATGTGTCATTTTGTTATTTAATACTTTATTTTGATTTATTTACCCTTAAAAACTGGCACCATAAATCCAGGAATCTGAATCGGCCAACAAAAATAATGTTCCAGTAAGTAATAGCCATATCAAGATCAAGACCTTTTTGACCTATATTTTTAGCATAATTGAAAGTAAAATAATAAAAATCTTTAAATCTTAGTGCATCTGAAAGTTCTTTTTCTAAAGTCGGTAATCTTAATTTTAATTTTTCTATAGAATCAGACCTAGAAAAAGTATAAGACAAATCGTTAGTATAAAATATTTTATATTATAAGAAGTATTAAAGTATGACAATATTATTTAAAAATATATTAATTCAATAATAGTAGGAAAGGAAAATTTTAAAAATTAATTTAAAAATACTAGTTAATATTAATTAATATGATAACATTGATACAAAGATGGTTTTTATAATAATAAACATAAAAAAGTAAAGAACTGTAACTGGTATTAAGGATATTGGCTCAAGTGAATTGTTTAACCAGTCTAAATTATTTTGAATTTGAAAGCAACAATAAATCATTGTATTCAAAAAACAATTTTAAGCAACATTAGTAGTTTATTATTATACATATATATATATATATCAATTTTTTTTCATATTCTGTAACTAACATAATATAAAAAATATAATAAAAACACATACAAGAATTAAAAAGATATGTAGCTACAAATATTTATAATTCAACGCTTAATTATATTATTAATATACTAAGTATAAGTAAATAATGAAACTTTTTGGTCACATTATGAAGCTTACAAACTAGGTTAGTAAAAAACAAAAAGGGTAATTACATTTGAAGGATCTTACTGAATTTGTTTATTAATCATGATCGGGCACCTACTGTATTATTTTCATAACAAAATATAACCATATAGATTTACCCCAATTTAGTCATTCCATTTAAAAACTCTTGTTTAGTAAATTCACATTGAGCTGCTGCTTGACATTTCCAAGCAATAATGAGTACTAATATTGAATCTGGAGATAATTTGAGCTCATCTAATAAACGCATAATACCATCAACATTAATTTTGTTTGGTTCTGCTGGATCTAAAAATATAAAAAAATATTTAATTAACTAAAAAATTAGATAAATAAATTTATATAATAAAAAGTAATACTACAAAAACATTTTTTTTTCTCGTTTTAGCACATCTCATACAGGTACTATCATTTGATACAAAACATATTTAAACCAACAATTCAAATAAGGAAATAAATAAATATATAAATAAAGTAAATAATTAATTAAAAAATATTTCAAATTTTAACAAGTGGTAATAATGTTTCTTCCTAGGTTCAAATAAACCACCAAAAAATGGTGTCTTGCCCTATCACTTGCATTTATGACATCCTTTTGTCAAAAATATTAATAAATAACTATTATAAATTATCGATTATAAGAAAATTATAACGAAAAAAAAAGAACAATTATTATGACATAATATACAATTGTAACTACATCTTAAGTAGGTTTGTAAATAAATACAAAAATAATAATTTACCTCGATATCTGGTATACATGGCTTCTAGTCTTCTTTTGTCTACTGTATAGCCTATGTGGGTATTGATTTTAGCATTATCATATTCAAGTGGATTTTGGAAAAAGTTATCAGATGCTTGTTCCAATTTCCATTCATTTTTAACTAAACAATAAATAGCAACATTTTCAGATGTTTGGGTAAACGCCATAAATTTTTTCACTTTCTCCTTTTGAGATGACTTTAATTTGTTCTGAAAATTACACAAATCAAACATTAGTTAGTTAATAAATTTGTACGTACAGGGATTTATTAAAACAGGAGTTACTACAGGCAATATTAATAGGTAGACTGTAAATTAGAAAATTTAGATACGCAAACATTATGTTACGCGACATATAACATATTTTTAATGTCCTCAACTAACTCGATCTATTATTAGTTATTAAGGTCGCTTACCATTTCGAAATAATTTTAGACTACAAAGTTCGATTATATTTTTTGCAACACGAAATTGGTGAAAAATTGTACATGCCCAATATTTGAAATTCAGGTTTAGACATCTTCGTACTGAATACCACACACATTTATGACGGCACTGAACGGTGCATTAGTACGATATTTTGAAATTTAGTTAGGGGATTGTTAACCATTATGAACGTAATTGCAGGGCAACAAAAGAAAAACAAAAAACAATTTTTGTGAACAAATTTTAACAGTTTGATAATAAACTATGTAATTAAAATCGTTTACAACAGTGTAGACAATGATATCATTCGTTTTATTTGACATTCACATCGGAGACATTGCTAACCTGCTCCGATTTTAAACACAAACACAACCGCGCATACCCACATGTCTTTTAGTATAATACATATTTAGGCTTTACATCTAGGTGTATAGTTTTAAAAAGTTGTATTTTCTACATAGTTTGGAATTTTTGTAAAACTTACGTCCGTTTTTGATATTTTAATTAATTTTTATATCTAATGATTATTTGATAATCCAGATTAAATAAATATATATATATTAAATTCGCAATAACATTATATCTTATTTTTTCTCTGAATTTTCAAAATATAAATTCATATAAAATTGATTAAAAATGCTGCAAAAAATAAAGGATTCTAAGAAAAAAGTTCCAAAAAGGTGAAAATCAATTGAAATTTGAAGGTGTTAAACCAGTGGTACCAGAAAAATGGTTAGGAATTTTCCATATATTAATCAAATATAACCGTAAACGATAATAACTGATTAAAACAAATAGTTTAGTTATGTACTTTTTGGTTTTGCTTATATTATAAACGAAATTTCGAATTTTATTTATGCGTTATGATATTTACGTGTTTTCGAAGTTTGTGAATAGTAACTTTAAGTTTTCGGATATTAATTAAACATGAAGCAGAGCAGCAATCCTCAATTAGAGAAATGTCGAAAATTAGTTCGTACACATCTCGATTTGGTATTAGTTTTGTTTTTCTTCAAATACGAATATTTATGTCAAATGTAAACTTACATATGTAAATGATTTGATTTTAGCAATTATTCTCAACGGCTTTGTTTTGGGCTGATAAAACAGCTACATTAAGTCATTTTGATCCAAGAGATGTTTATCAATTAGCTAGTTGCATGTTCTTGTTGAAACAGTATCAAAGGGCAGTTGTGCTTATAAAAAATAAAGGATTGGATAAAGTAAGTCAATGAGTTAGAATCTATATTTTCGTTTAAATTTAAATCTAAATATTAATGTAACTCATATTATTTATTTCATTTTATTCACAATATATAGTGTAAAATATCCACATATATTAATAATTTTTTTCAACTTCTATTAATTTTGTTTGCAGACTGATATGCTATGTTATTATATGGTTTTAAGATGTTTGGTGGAAGCGAAAGACTATACAGAAGCAGCAAATATTATTAATTCTGAATTAAATCCAACGTCCTGTAATGTATCACTTCAACAACAAGATATGAAGTCTCATGAGTTTTTAACCTATTTTAATGTGTGTTTATAAGACAATATTAGTAAATGGCTAAACATAAAGGAATTTAAAAAAATTTTTTTTGTAGGTTCAAAGCGCATTATTTTGTATTAAAGGGAAAATATATGAAGCATTGGATAATAGAAATTTTGCAACAGATTGTTACAGAGAAGCTTTAAGAAATGATGTACACTGTTATGATGCATTTCAAGCTCTAATTCAACATCAGATGTTGACTTCATTTGAAGGTTTAATTAAGATTTATTAATATAATATTAATTATTAATATTACATAATTATTATTATATTTGTAATTTCTTTTCTAGAAAAAATGTTAATTCAGTCATTACCATGGAGCAATTATCCAAATGATTGCATTACAAAACCTCTATATGAAATGTTGCTAAAAAAATACCAAGAACCAAAATTAACAGGCCCATTTTCACAATTTGAAATACCTGTTGAATTGATGATGGATAATCTTGATATTCAAGAGGCTGAAGCTGAACGACATTACTATGCTTGTGCATATAAAGATTGTTTTCAAATTACCGAAAGCATTTTAAAACAAGACCCATATCATCCTGAGTGTTTGCCAATACACATTGCTTGTTTAGTAGAGTTGGAAAAATCAAATGGTATGTTGTATGTAGTATATAAGTTTAATATGTTAATTTACTAATATTAAAATTTTTTTTTAGAGTTATTTTATTTGGCACATAAATTGGTAGATCTTCAACCTGATCAAGCGATTGCATGGTTTGCTGTTGGCTGCTATTATTATCTTATTGGTATTCAGTAATTTATTTTTCAATATAATAATTTTTAATTTGATAAAACATTATAGGAAAACGAGATCAAAGTAGAAGATATTTAGGTAAAGCTACTAATCTTGACAATACTTTTGGACCAGCGTGGTTAGCATACGGTCATTCATTTGCAGTTGAAAATGAACATGATCAAGCTATGGCGGCTTATTTTAAAGCATCACAACTTTTGAAAGGGTTAGTTTATTTTCTGTGATTTATTCAATATTTAAATATTCAAATAAATTAAAATTGAATAAATGTATCTTTCATTAAAATGCTCTTGCGATTTATGTATGTTTAGATGTCATTTGCCTCTTCTATATATTGGGTTAGAGTGTTCATTGACAAATAATATTATGATGGCTCAAAAGTATTTAAAAGAAGCATTGGATATAGCTCCAAATGATCCATTTGTTTTACACGAATTAGGAGTCATTGCTTATCAAAGCCATAGGTAAGTTAAATGTTAATATCAAATATATTGCGATGAATTATTATTTTTTTATTAAAAATATATTAAAATCTACAGTAATGAAAATAAAAATTAACGATATTTTTCTATGAAAATATAATATTATAATTACTATAAATTAATTTTAAAATTATTTATTGATCAATACCAAAATTGATTAAGAAATTGAGAATTATTTGTGATATGAACTACATCATGTTTACTTAACCTTTGGTCTTTGTTTTGTTCAATATATTTACGTTTTTTTTAGGTATAAAGAAGCTGAATCAAGATTTCTTGAAGCACTAGATAGAGTTAAACAGATAAAACAACCAATAATAGCTGTCAAATGGGAATCACTATTTAATAACTTGGGACATGTATATCGGAAATTGGAGAATTATGAAAAAGCTCTAGAATATCATAAACAAGTAATGTAAACGTAATAGCTGTCAGATATAATAATTGAATTGAAAAACTCGTTTTATTTCAGGCTTTAGTGATATCTCCATTGAAGACGTCTACTCTGACATGTATCGGATTTGTCCATTCACTCAATAAAAATTACACAGAAGCCGTAGACACATATCATAAGGCTTTGGGCCAAAATCGAGAGGATACATTCAGTAGCACAATGTTAACGTTAGTTTTAGAAATGTGTGTTGAAAATCAACCTGTATGCAATGAATTTATGGACGATACAAGTGAAATTGTAACAAGCGAAGGAAGCAAAAACCCGCCAATATTAGATCACGGCGTTGTTCTGAATGATGATAATGATGTGATATTGCCATTCAGAAATCCTAAGTTGCGAATATGGAATAAGAAGTTAAGAAAAAAAACAGACGAATCTAGTAGTAATTCTGTGGAAGATGATAGTAATGTAATGGTTGTAGATTCTACTAGTTCAGCTGTAGAGAGCTCAAGTTGCAGTATGGATTTGTCAACTAATATGTCTGGAAATTCAGACGGTTTTAAGTAATATTTAAGAAAAATTCTTTAACTTTAAAGAAATATGTAATACAATTTTATTATGTGATAATGAACTATATTGTTTTTTTATACGTACAATAGCCACCATTAATAAAGATATTTGTTAAAAAAACAAAATAGAATTTTACATATACTTACTACATATATTAATTTATAAATAAAATTAGGAAATATAAACAAATATCAAATGTATAAAGACCACAAGCTCTTATTTTTGTTTATAATATATAAATTACACACACACATGTACAATTGAGAAACTAATTAATAAATTTGCTCATTTTTAAAAAGTATTTTGTTTATCATTTAGTATATGTTATCATGAGAGTGACCAACACCGAAACATGTTTGTAAGTTTCAAATTAGTTTAATAAAGTATTCATTAAAATAGTTAAAATACAATTTGTTGATATCGAATACTATATTATAATTCAATAAAATATTTTAGTGATAGTGTAGATTTATTAAACTTACTTTTCATCAAACATTACATAGAGGAACTAGTTCTTTAAGGAAAACCATGAGTAAATGAAATAGTCAGATATTATGGTAAAAAATAAACTTTTATTATTTTAACAAAATTACAAAATAGCATGCAAAATTTTTGTAATACAATACAAAATTCAAGCATAGTAGTTTTTAATGAAATAAATAAAAAGATTGATGATAATGAAAATTCCAGTAATTATATAATCTTTTTATATCATTAGAAAAAAATAAATAACATTAAATATTAAACAAAATTGTACTCTTAATACATAATAAATTTTCTTCAAACATAACAAAATAAAAAAATAAATTAAGTGGTCAGTTTTCATATATATTATTGCTCCACTTCAAACCTATAAATAAATTTAAATAGTAATATACAATTTTAAAAAGTATTTTAATGAACATTTTAACTTACTGATTAAGTATAGGTGAAAAACTATTTTTGTTAGGGGATGTAAATCTTGGGGGTGAACTTATACTAGTTGGAGTATGCTTGGAATTGCGCATTAATGGGCGATGTGTACTTAATGATGTACTTGAATGTTTCCAATTCCAACATCCACGACAATAGTAACGGTAGCACACTTGATCTTTACAGAAATATGGTCCAAGTTGAATGTTACAAACACTGCAAGCACTGTCTTCTAAGTACGGATTAACTTCAATCTATGAAAAATTTAAAGTAGAAAATAAAATATAAGATTATTTTATAATGTTAATACATATGAAATAATTTTCAAATAAGATTCGATAAAGTTACCTTTTTACAAAACTTAGGAGTTTTAACTTCAATAAATGAGGCAGCTACAGCTTTGGTGTATGATTGGTAAGTACTAAATGTTACTCTACTAGATCCCATTGGATACTTATGTTTATCAGTGTCGATTCCTAAAAAAAAAGTAATTTAAAACACAAAATAGATAAAAAGTATAATTTAATATTGAGTACATACCAGCATAAGAGACATTGCCAAATAAATCATCCATAATTTTAAATAATCCTTGAGCGGTCATCATTCCGTGTAATGCACCAACAAATACAGTCTGAGTAGGATCTAACTTTTGAGATGGGTGCTTGACACAATAATTACTATCATTTATAATCCAAGGAATAACTTGTACTTCCTTATCCTTCATTTTTCGCGATGATATTTTGAAATAATAGTTTCCACCATTTGACCCTCTGGTACATGACTCCAACAACTGTTTTACCATTTGATCAGATTGCATAATGACGTAAACATAACCTTTTGGTTGATTTATATTAGTTGATGTTCCTGGCCATTCAATTTTAATTGGTCCAAATTTACTAAATGCCATAATTAATCCGTCTTCAGTTATGTCCCACGGGACACCTCCCAAAAATACTTTGCACGAATAACTTGGAGAATTATGTACAATTTTTGGAAGTTGTCCACTCCAAGTAAATGTGGGATCTGTATGCAATCCATCTAAAATTTAAATAAATAATTATATATATATATAAAAAAACAAATTAACTATTAACTTACTATAACTATTACGGTTTAAAGTTCGATTTTCGACTTGGTTATTGTTGCTGTCATTTTTGGGCCTAGTAGGTGACCAAAATGGTGGAGGAGATTTCTTTTCATAAATTGGTGACTGGCTAGTACCTGGTGAACCATATCTAGTGGGATATTGACTTTGATTAGCCAATAATGAACTTAATAAATTTTGAGTCTGATGATGTATATTATCTCCAGCAGATAATCTCCCATTTGATATACGTTTCATATTTGCCAAATCCTGTTCAGTTAAAGGAGACGAACCATATGGATTGATATTAACATGATTCTAAAACGACAAACAATTATTTTGAAATTATTATCTTAATAATAATAAACATTAAAAGAAATTTAATTACTTACTATTAAATCAGTCATAGCTTCCGGGCTATTAGATATATCAGAATCATCTGGAGTATTAGATCTAGATCCACCCATCATGAGGTGTGAAATTAAAGGATCACTTCCATCACTATATGTAGGAGATACACGATACTGTTGTTGTGGAGTCTGGTAACCATAAGATGCAAATGACAAATCTAATTTCGGTCGTCGAAAATGTTTATTTCCGATGTCACCACTATCTTCATTTTGGTTAACACTTCCAAAATCAGTCATATTTGAAAAACTTCTATCAGCAATATATGGTAAATGGAGAGAGTTACGTCTTATATTAGCCAATTGTTCCTAAAACAAATAATATCGTGATTGTTATATAATTAATAATTTAAATTCCAAGAAAAAAATTGTTCTAACTTTCCAAAATAAATAAAAGTGTACATATTTCGGAAAATTTTTTATAAGTAAATAGATTAACATGTTTACATAGAAACAATAATTGTTTATTATTATTACCAGAGATTAATCTAAAAAAAATTAATTTGCCATAGATCAGACAATTTTTTAAATAAAACTCACCTGAGCTGAATATTGCCTTATTGGTGTAGAATAATTTGAAACAGATTGCCGACCCATAATTGAACTTCGTGGTTTGTTAAACGCAAATAACTCTGAAATAGAATTTAACGAGTCCGCTACAAAAAATACATAAAAAAATCATTAAACATAAAATAAAAAATATTTTTTTTAAAAATATTTACCAAAATTTCCGGTTGGACTTAATATTTGATCAGGCGAAGAAAAAAAACTATTGTAGTCTCTTGTGTTTCTATAATCACCCACGGAAGGAGAAGTTATTTCTGGCATGTCTTGATTTTGAAAAATTGACCCCTAAATATTTTTTAATTAAAAAAGAAAATTAATAATAGAAAATTATATACATAAAAAATGTTTAAAAAATAATTATAATAAATTAAAAATTATTTTAAAAAAATACGAAATAATTTTACTTTTAAAACAATTTTAAATAAAAAAAAATTTAATTGAAAATTTTACATAAAACAGGTACGTATTTAAAATTATAGACTATATTAAAAAAAACTTACTCTTTTGAAAGTAGACATAATTGTTGTGTAGCTTGAAAATTGATGGAAACTGTTTGAAATACTTGAAATAAAGGGTTGAAAATAAAGGAGGATAAAATAAAATCGATGACGTATAAAACCGTAGGAACGTAAAACAGACAATACAAACACGACACTTGGCGACGAACTAAATCGGTTTGCCGGATTCGTTTTTGACTGGGGTCTAAGATTTTATAACGCATCATTTATGCGCGTGCGCATTATCGACCATTTCTGATTGGTCATTGTGATCACGATGTGGCCCAATCATATAATACTACAGTTACGTAACACACCCTTCACAAATTCAGACACACCTAAATATATTATTAATCTCTAATAGCAAACAATAATTTTTCGTTTCTAAATTCCGTGATTTATACATCTATTTTTCTTTTTTCTATTGATCATTTTTTTATACGAATGACAATGAACTTTTACATATTTTCGTTCATTGTATTTTCTCATTTCTACAGACTTTAAAATTAATTATTATTATAAATAAAAAATAAAGACGTATAGAAGTAAATTATATTGCAATAACTTATAGACTAATAGTTAAAATTATCGTCGTCAATTTTCAATGTATAATGTATTTATTTACTTTTTTTATAAGTATACTTATAAGTTCGTGTAGTTATTAATAATTGTATGTTTTTAAAGTTTTAAACAATTTAAACTAAAACTTGATTATTTTTTAATTCTAACATCGAAAATAATTATCACTTTATTAGTGTAAATATGTATAATTTATTCGAATAAAATACAAAAATGCATTAGTAATTTCAAATTAAATTTGTTAATTTTGAATGTCATTTGAATATTTATTATATCTAGTAAAATGGAAAAAAAGGAAAAATGTTCCTCAGTGTATAGGCATGCTACAATAAAGTTAAGAAAAAAATTATTCGTTATAATAATTTAAAGATTTGAAGTATTAAATTGTTTTTCGTCTCCAAATTGCAAATAAGAAATTTTAATTACACTTTTGAAGTATCAAATACTTTAATATACGTATTAATAGGATAAAATATTATTTTTTATAGAATACTACAGTATTTTTTACATATAATTTTTTTATATTTATTTATGACACAAATTACTCCTTTCAAGATCTAAGCAATATAAAAAATGTACTTATACACTGTTTATGAATGGTTTTAATTAATATATATTATTAATTGATAAAGATATTTCATTTTTTGTAAACTGTTTTGAAAATTTGCAACTAATTTTACAATTTATAATAAACAGATTACAAATATAAAATAGCTTAAACATAAAACAAATAATTCGTATATACGATGGCACATTAGTCAATGTACCTTTGACTGAGACTACGACAATAATAATATTGATTTTCACTTTAATTGAAATACAACTACATTTTAAAAGCTATCACATTTTTTATGTGTATAAAATTATTAAAAAATGTATAAACTTGAACAAATTTTATAGATACAACTTAAATTATTTGCACCTAATAATTATATAATAATCAACAATTTAAGTAATTAAATTTAATAAATTAATTTTAAAACATATCACGGTATGTTTAAGTAACCTAGAATATATATATATAACATACCACTATTCAAAACAATACTAAATATTGAAAATATTTTTTAACACTATAATTTGTCTAACAATATTTGAAATAAATATTATTTAATACATTAATTAATTAATACTTAACACTGCACACATAAAGATTTATAAACCACATTTAATGTATTATAAATTTTGTGCGAAGTATATAAACAAATTATTAAATTATAATAATTATAAATATACCTGCAACGAATTGGACAAAAATAGCTTAAGATATTTTCGTTTTTGAACTGTTCGGCGTATATTACCAGCATGGAGGCTGGAATAATGGCTTAAATCGTACGACGTATCGGAAACAACGATTTTCAGGGTCAAGAAAATTTGGCAAAGCAATCGATTTTATAATAAACTAAAAACCGAGTGGTACCACAACGGTAAGTGACCTGTTAATTGGAGGTAGAAAAGAACTCGAACATTTTTGTTATCGGGTCAGTCGGGAAAAAAATCTATTTGCGGATAGAAATTGGAAAAAATCATGTTAAATTAGAATTGTGTACCGAACAATTTCATATACCGTATACGGGTATAGTTCGGTGATTTAAAAATAAATTTAAACGATTAAATGGTGGTCGATCGCGATTATTATCGGTCAACGGCGTTTTAAATACTCTATTTCGAGACGTTCTAACATTTCGCGTATTGTAATTATACAATAGTATCCCACGTATTTGGCACCTACGGTCCGTCGATGTGGTTAAACTGACCGATATCTATTATCAACGTTATCAGTTCGTTTGGATTTCGTTTATACGTGTGAACCGCTCCCCGCCAACCATGGAAAATGGACCAGTTTCTTGTTTACCAACAACGCCGAAAATGTCTAAAGCGAAGAAAGTGATCGAAGATGCCCAGGAAAATCAAAATCCCGAGTTGGATTTGGCTGATAAAGGGGTGATCTCTTTCGAAGAGATGCCCGGGCTCAGTGAGTGCACTAAATTTAAACATTTCCTTATATGGAAACTTGTTTCTTATTTATGTTTACCATATATGGGCATCTCCGCTATTCCCCAGAATACTTCCCGCAATTGTCGTTATCCGAATATTTCGTTTCAAAGTTTGCTTACAGCTTTATTTCAATTTATAGTTGAATGATGTTGAACATACATACTGAGGTCAATGTAACATAATACGTTACATTTTTTTATATATCCGTGAATTTTCGAAAATTTCCCATTGATAACCACGAATATTAATTATCAAAACGTATTCCCTCGTCCAAAAATTTATAAATAATTACCTAATTCGTTTTATAGCTAGTTGCTACTGATATATCAAGTACTGAGGTACAAAACTGACTATTACAAACAACGTTCGAGCGAATACATTTTGTATAAAAAAAACGTACATTATCTGTTTAAGTTAAGATTATTGTAAAATACAACAATGCAATTGTTTGTTAAACATAACGATGTAGTGGTACTATACGATGGATATATTTTTCATATTGATTATATAGTCAACTATGAAGAAAAAAAAAATTTGACCCCAAACTATATATATATACCAAATACTTTATTATTATATTTTTAAGAAATAGCTCCTTATAAGTATTGTTTCAAGATGGTATATAGTTTTAGTTGTAAGTCTGTAGTTATAATTGTATAAAATACATTTTATTAATTTCTCAAATAATACAAATATTGTTTGATTGTAGTTGACATGCACAATATTACTCGAATCACATTGAGTCACAATAAAATTCAAAGTACGTATCAACAGGTTTTTAGTAGTATAACATTTTAACGCATGTTTTTAAGAAAAATCTAAGTAAACTTAAATAAAAACATAGTTGACCTGAATTACTAATATATGCCTAGTAAATTAATATCAATATTTTATAAAAATATATTGAAATTTTAGGCAGTTTTTATTATGAATAATATCTGTTAGAAAATATTATTAAATAAGCTTTGATACTATTAAAATGATATTACATATTTGTATTGAATATAAATAAATTATATTTATTGTTTCTTGATGTTTATAAGTAAAAGGTTATTAATAAATTCAAATTTTAATTTTTAGAAGTACCCCCTGGAATTGCAAATTTAACGCAGCTGGAAATGTTAAATTTGTTCAACAATCATATTGAAGAATTGCCAGTTTCTCTTTCTTCAATGCCAAAATTACGAATTTTAAATGTTGGGTAAGTTCACATGATTTGTTTTATTTTTGAAAATCATGATATGTATTAAAATATATTTAGAATGAATCGTTTGGATTCATTACCACGTGGTTTTGGAGCTTTTGCTGTTCTTGAAGTTTTGGACTTAACATACAATAACTTAAATGAATCTAGTTTGCCAGGAAATTTCTTTATGTTGGGTAATTATAATAAATATATATTTCAAAATTTATAATTAATTTTTTTAATAATTCTTAAATATTATTTAGAAACATTACGAGCATTATACTTAGGCGACAATGATTTTGAAACTATACCATCTGAAATTGGTCAGTTGAAAAATCTTCAAATTGTAAGTATATTAAAATGTATAAAAAATTAGTTTTTTGATAAATTATTTTATGTAAACTAATAATATTCTTTTTTGTTACTTATATTTAATTAAATATTTCAAACTAATATAATTTGATTTATTAATTTATGTAAAAAACATTTTTCAGTTGGTTATCATTTATAATTCAATATAATACAATAACTAGGTACTGTATGTAAAAATATATTTTTTACGTGATCAGTATATATTTTTTTTGTCAATAGTTTTATATCTATATGTCACGATATAATTTTTATGTGAATGTAATTTATTTTTCATATTTCCAAGTTATTTTTTGGGACAAAATTGAATTTTAATTTTAAAAATTTAATCGTTCATATACACTTTTTTAACATTCTTAATTTCTAAATATTTATAATTATTTTATTACAGTTGGTTTTAAGAGAAAATGATTTAATCGACATACCAAAGGAAATCGGTTTTTTACCTAGACTACGTGAGTTACATATTCAAGCCAATCGATTAACAGTTTTGCCGCCTGAATTGGGTAATTTGGATTTAATTGGAAATAAATCTGTATTAAGAATGGATTTTAATCCATGGGTTGCTCCGATTGCTGATCAACTTCAAGTTGGTGTATCTCATGTAATCGATTATATTAGATCGGAAACCTACAGATAGTAAGTGTTTGGGTTTCTTAGATTCTTAGTTTTAGTTTTTATTTAGTATATAATGATGTAGAGTAAAATATTATATAAGATTGTAGCGATTAATTTTACCAAATTTCAACAATGTTTTTCCAACGAAAATATACGTAAAACATTAATATTCTTATTATAATTGTTGTATAATTTATTGATAATTTATATATTGTTATATGAATCCTATTATATCCGTTTTAAATTTTCACAAAAGAGATAACTTATTTTCATTTATTTTTATAGTTTGTACAATCGTCATATCACGGCAAGAGGTCCACCTCCACCAAAATTGAACGATAAAACACGAAAGATATCGAGAAATCGTCAATACAGCTAATGCTTCAATAAAATAAAAACTAACAGAGTCAATTAGATTGCAATTGTTCTTGTCAAATCAATTGGCTTTATCATCGTAAATAGGAATTGTGTAAGACTAACGAATCTAAAATTATTAAACGCATATAAGTTAAAATTTAACACGTGTGCTTCTTATATTAATGTTTAAATTTTCTCTCGCTGAGTAAAAATCATTCCGCCGACTGACGCGACATTTTACTAAAATATTTAATAAATATTATTTGAACTAATAAAATAATATACCTAAGTTGTTAGTAAAGTAAAAAAATTGATTCTATTGTTTACAAAAGTAAATATATTTTTTAATTTCCTAATACTTGTTTAATTTATTTTATTTTATTTTAGATTTTTATTATCTGTTAATGTTTATGTATTAAACATGTTAAAATTATTGTATTATTACTTTTTCTTATTAATAAAATAATATATTTTTAATTGTGTTGTTGCGTATATGAGTCTACGATTTTTACATATATTAGTACGTATATTAAGTTGTACCTACTGTACTACAACCATGTTACTAAATCATCTGAAAATCAATCAAATAAAATTAAAATTTGGGCTAAACAATAAAGAATCGTAATCAATAGTGACAAATATGTACGAGTTACCTTCACTTTAGAAAAAATCAACAAAAGTGCCCACAACTAATTATTTACAACATTCCAATCTCTGTTTGAACTGAAATAAAATACTTGGGTATTACTTGAGATAAACGATTAATTTGGGGCTCTTGTCTCAAGGAAAAAGAAAATCAACAAACAATGGACTACATTCTAGCTCCATCCTCTGGTTAATTCCAAAATAAAGTATGACAATACTAATTATAAACTTCAACATCAGGCCTCGAATATTCCAAGCAATTACATTTAGGCTACTAACACACACTCCATGATATGATCAAACTTTGCGCTACACAATTACTTAAAGTTATAAACTATTGTCGAACTAGCGCAAATATTCTAACATTTCCGCAGTGATTTAGATACACGTAATTTATTTATTTCCCATATGTATCTACTAACACTATTCCGAAAAACCAGTCACGTAACTAAAGCGTAAATAGCGTAAAAATCGATAAAATTAAGACGTTACCAGAGGGTAAATTTCCTTATCGCGTTATTTCGTGTCATTTAATCGTTAATTTTTTCACGTTTTTAATGTATTTTGTATAGATCGTAAATTTTTCTTTAATAATAAAACGAAAAAAAACCACCGTAATAAACAATTAAACTATCAATAAAGCATAATCGTATTGCCTCTTGTAGAGTAATCGTATAGATGATATTTTCAACAGCTACATGGCGGAATTGATATTTTTTTGAAATACGAATTTTCTGACGTCTCGTTATATTTACCAAAAATTATGTACGTTTAAACGTCGAATAGTTTAAGTGTAGTTTTTAGTATTTGAAAATCGAACTTATCCAAAAGCTTTCGTTAGGTTAAATTAAAAAAGAATAAATTATGGAGCATTTTCCAAAACTAGCGAAATATCGCCTTAAGCGTCGATTAATGTATACACCTATATAGTCGTATATAGGTGGATTTATGTCACGAGGTTAGTAAAGTTACGGTATGTACCTCATAGTCTACGCTGGAATCTCTTTGGTTGCAGATAAAGGCCATTGATGTAAGTATACACTTTCTACGTGGTTTCGAAAATAGTGGCCCATAAATAATATTCGCGACTCGTTTATAAATTGTTTTAACTTCGTAGATCGTGTTTCGATTTTTACAATTAATCCGCGCTTAAATTCCTTAGCTACAGTATATAGAATATAGTTTTTCGTTTTTTTAACCGAATGACAAAAGCCTAGTGTTACGAGTGAAGATGCTCCGTGCACGTCACGAATCGATGTCGACAATTCGAAAATCGGTTATCGCGCGATAGTAATTACGCGAATACATTTTCGATTTAACTGTACGACGACCGTATTACCTAGCGTAGTGTACGCGTTATTTATCGAATGTGTTACGAAGTATATGGATTTTCGGATACGTCACGAGGAACTACTTAGGAGGATCGTTTCATAAATTATAAGCTAATTACGTTCGACCGTAATTTTCGAGCACAATCGTTTCTTCGTCAACGATTTATCCCCCCCCCCCCGTATTGAAAATGCCAGGAACTACCAAGGAACATATTACTACACGGTATTATTGTCGAGCGTAATACGAAAAATCATCCACCGCAATTGGTAAATACGTGAACGCGGAACGTCGAGTAAATTATAATCAAATCATTAACGAGCGTATTGGCAGAATGCTCGTAAATAGTAAATAGAATCTTTTAAAAGCCAAAACAATACATTTTACCCGATCTTCGTTATAACTATATAAAACGTATACGGCACGTGTGTGTAAACGTCGTCGTTAACATTTTCCAGGTAGGCGCGCAATAACGTAATTTATTATTTTCATAAATCGCACGCATAATTCGCGGCACGTGTCCTTAAACATTTTCTTCTAAACGATCTCGGATTTTTCCGGAGAAAATGCTTCGTGAAAATTGAACGTTCAGATTTTATCGCTGACACGTGCGTGCGATTCGAGAGGGACGACGACCGACGGGGGTCGTCGTAATTGATAATAAATTATTGGTTAATTATAATAGCGTTAACGATCGGCGAGAATGGGGCACGTGGCAATCGTTTCGACGGTTTTCCGCGAAAGTGTTCGGAAATTTTTGGAGAAAAATACCACCAAATAAATCGAAAGGAAAGAAATTATCGCGATAAACTGACACTAACATAACGTTACGTCTGGCGGTTTTTTCTTACTTTCGGATAAACATTTTATATATTGTACACACGTAAATGGTATATAGTAAGGTAAAGGTATAAAATACATAAAAACACTTTTGACTCTTAGTTAAAACGTGCTTGCATATAACGAGAAACAAATATTATATATTTGTTAAATTTACCCGTGGGATGACTGTATTTGATCTTTTCTAAATGTATGCGAATATATATACGGGTCTGAATTTCAATAAATTATTGGACGTTGTTTGATTAAACGTACGAAATACAATATATATATATATATATTAGAGGGGGGGTTTTATTTTACCATTAGAATCGAAATTAATTGCGCTTATATAAGGCAAATAACTTATAAATCATTTTTCGTTACATTTTCTATTTTAGCTTCTATGAAAGAAATTGAGTAGATTTTTTAAAATATCAGCTAGGAATAAAAAAATACTAATGGTCATGTGACGTTCGGTTATCAATATTTTACGTAAATTTTATTTCGCGTTTATTTCGTGTTTTTGGCTATACATTTAGTATATACTTGTTCGTAGTATTACGTTTGTGTTGTTATTATATCGTACATATAAGTGTATACAGATGGTCTAAGATATTGCTCTCGAATGTACATTTAATTATTTCGTTTCAAAATTTTCCAACAAAAATATTCGATAAAATTAAATAAAAAACTTCGTTTATATATTTTAATATAGAAACAAAGACCAAAGTAGTAAGTATTATTTAACGTCCGTTAGTTATTTTGAATTAATTTTCGTGGAAAATTATTTAAAGAAAAAAACAGTGGTAATCATTCACGTAGAGGTACCATTTTTACGTTCATATTATACGCAGCTGGCAGGTATAATATTAATAACGATCGACGATAATTTATAAACTTATATTTACGGTACTAATAATCGACAAAAGGGAATTAATTTGATTAAAATCGTGATCCACGATAATATTAACGTTTAATTTTTTTTCCGAATGAAATACTTCGGTTTAATTTACTACTTTTAAAACGGCGTGTATTAGTATTTTAACCGTTCGACAAAAGCGTAATAATAAACGACTCGACGAAAATACTCGATATACGTACACTTATACTCGTAAAATAATTTTAACAGCTCGGAAACGATTTTCAAGTACCGCGTTGTTTTTTAAACATACATACGTATACACATTACCCAAAGTATACGCCTAACTGCTTATTAAAACAAGGTTTGATATTCTGATCTATACACGTATTAAGTAATTGGATACCTACTATAGGGAATAGTTTAAATTTTGTCTGCGTCTTTACATATATGATTATTGTACACGAGTATACGCCCGTAACACGTTTTAATAGTCGTTAACACGTTAGCCGTTGCAAATATTTGTTATACACAAAACACGCGGGCAAATCTTAAATATTATCGTAAAACATCTCGGAATATGTGAGCCCGTGCGAACTATTTCTATAGGCTATAATCGCAGAAATATATACATATGTACGCAGTGACGTATTTACAAAGTTTTTTTTTTGTGGGATGGTGTCGTAATAACGAAATAATTTGAAAATATCGATAGTATCGCACACTGGTTTTATTAGAATTTTATTAATAGTTTTGTATAAAAATAAATTAACGAAATAAAAAAAAATACTTCCATCGAACGTTAAAATATTTTGTTTTCATCATTATAATTTACAAAATAAACTAACTATCTGCAATTATATTATTAACACGTTTAAAATTTTAGATCTTCAAACATTCTCCGAGGGGAAAACCCCTACCCTTCCCACCCCATAAATACGCCACTGTATGTACGTAGGAATCGGTTAAAAATATTTGCTTAAATTTTAGAAATTAAATAAACGGAGTCGTCGTGCCATTTCGACGATTACATTACACGCGTAACGCACTCGTCTATTTGTGGTAAATATTCGAGTTTATTTATCCGTTAGATGATCGGTTAAAATTACAAATCGTAGTTCAAAAACAAAAAAAAAAATAAAATCGAAAAATTGATTTCGGATTTTAACTCTTTACAGTTTCAATATATAACGAGTTGTGAAATCCCAACGTTTCAACGTTTAAAACATCACGAAGACGACTAATGTTCCCGGGCATTAAAAAAAGTTTTCGTTTTCGATCAATTTGTGTACGGGTTTAGCTTTCAATTATTGATATTTCGATTATTTGCGTAAATTACACCGTCGTGACACGAACAAGCGATGAAGTTGACTGCTGACAACGAGGACCGTTGCTACTTCAATAAATATGTTCGATTTGTATTTTGTATTTCGGTTACGATATTGTTATACGTTTCGTGAACGCATTCACGGTGCCCATGTCGCAAAATATGAGTCGATATTCCTGGGATCAGAGTTCTTTCCATTCGGGTCATTATAAAAACGAATCCTATTTGGAACGTCCATGGTCGACATGATTGTACATAATCTCTTTGTACGTTTTTATCACATGGAGTTATCAGTTTCAATCAATCGTTATCGGCAGTAAACGTGTTTTTTCACGCAATTCCGACATTTGTCTGGGTGTTCGGTGCCTCGTTTTCTCAATAATAGTTCCGTTATACGCCATATTCGTTCCGCGTTTCCGTGATCATTTCCCGTAATAAAATGTCAAAATTGACGAAATTTTTCGTGGGAAACTTACCGTGGACAGTCAGCAGCCGAGAACTCCGCAAATATTTCGCCTCGTTCGGTCACGTCGCGTCGGCTGACGTACTGTTCGATCATTCTACCGGTCTGTCGAAAGGCTACGGGTTTGTCGAGTTCACCACCGCCGGCGGATACCAAAACGTTTTGAAAAATCCCAAACACGAATTGGACGGACAATTATTGGTGGTAAAAACTGCCGGTAGCCAATAACATTAATTGTCGACTCCCAAGTGAAAAAAGAAACAAAATCTTTTTACGTTTTTTATTTTTTTTTTGTAGTATAGATTTATCGATTAATTTACTGTAATATAGTTCGTTACAATGGACTTTGGTTCTAAACATTTGTCCACTCAGTTCGCTAAAGCCGTCGCGTTTATTTCTGGCTCTAGCGTACCCAGCGTCGATTTGCAGCTGAAATTGTACGGATTTTACAAACAAGCAATGGAAGGTAAATGTAATCAACCAAAACCTCCGATATATGACTTAAAAGCTCGTAAAAAATGGTACGCTTGGTCGGAAGTGGGTTCAATGTCTAAAGAAGAAGCTATGACTGCGTATATAGATTTAGTTATAACCATTGAACCAAAGTTCGAAGAAGAAAAGACTGGTTGGGTAATGGTGAGTACATTCGCCAACGATGAACAACCTTTATCGGAAAATGAAAAAACCATCAGCGACTGGGTGAAAGAAGGGGATTTGGAAAGTATAAAAACATTTGCGGGCAACGTTAATATTAACGACACTATGGGATTGGCACCTATACATTGGGCATCTGACCGTGGGGATTTAGAGGTGTTAAAGTTTTTGGTCGAAAGTCGTTCAGCCGATGTTAACTTTCAAGACAGTACTGGTCAGACGGCTTTACATTATGCTGTGTCATGTAGTCACGAAGAAATTTGCAAGTACCTGGTTAGCAAGGATGCAAGAATCGATGTGCCAGACGAAGACGGAATTACTGCGCTGGAATTATGTTCGAACGAAAAGTTAAAATCAATATTGTCCGGACGTTAAAATTGTACTTGTAAAAAAATAGCATAATGTAAAACGCGTATAAAGTGCATATAAATATTACGAAATAAATAAAAATGACGTTCTTTACATCTTTAAAATGTTTTATTTTAGTTAAATAAATAACAATACAATAAATAAAAAAAATGTGTTACCTCTATGGTCTATACGAGAAAATTGTAAAATGGTCGATATATAATCCAATATAAATATAAAACAAAAACGAGTTAAAATACAAATTATCGATGGTATGAACCACATTATTACATCGCAGGTAACTTACCTAATTATTAATACATATATTAGTTTTTTTTATTTAACCCTAATACCCAGAAAGGTTTGACGATATCTGAATGAATATTTACAAAATTATAAATGCAAGTTTACCAACCAATAGTGGACGTTAAAATTAATTACTATTATTACACATACCTGGTTGAATTATATTCAAATAAGTGTGCGAGTATTTATAGATATTTAGCTCGGAAATTGTAATATTTATAAAAATTGTCCATTAAACAAAATAAAAATTTTTTTTAGGCTTTACGTATTACATTGGATGTTTGCGATCGGTATATTAATTGTTAATCTATTTTGAACAGATTTGACATAATTATTGTCGATTAATATCAATTCTTTCAGTGTTCTTACACCAACATGTTTAAAAATTTGTTCGATATTCAATAATGGTAAATTGTACACAACGAAAATGGTGGGTATAATAAAATGATAATATATCGGTAATGTATTATCGATTGATTGGTGGCCAACAATTCTAAATTTCATTCAAAACGGTTATAAGATTATCCATTGTACAGTAAAACGTATGTTTTGAAACTATAAAGTTGATTTAGATTGATTGGTCAGTTATGAAATGTTTTCAAGTTGTTGCACGTATACTCATTATGTTTAACGTTGTCGCAATAATAGTTAAAATCATTCTCATAAATTATATATATATAGTGTTGTCTGTAATTATGTACGTAATGTTTGCAAGTATGTAAAGTGTAGCGAATATTTGGTGAATAGTAAGTAAAGAAAATTGTAAAAAGTAAGTGATCATTCAATAGTAAGTAAAACAAGTACGGGTATTGGTATAGGTAATATTGTCGTAAGTAATCGTTGATGTTTCTTTTGAATGTGTAAATAAGTGTACGTCGGTGATTGAAATCGGATTATTCTTTCCTGTCAACGTTATAAAGTCGATATTTGTAAGTTCGTACTTGTTCCATTTTAGTTGAAACATTTAAATGTAGGTAGTTATCGGTAGGTAATTAATATCGGTATCATTAGTGGTGCTAGTGGTTTTTTTTAAGCGTAAATGTACAGTGTGTATACTTTCGTGATCGAAACACTAATAATAAACTTATTCTGTATTCGAATTGTCTTTGTTTTTTTTTTTTGTTAATCGTATGTTAGTTACGAAAAATAATTATACGTTTTACGTGCATAAGTAGTAGTAATAATAGGATTGCCGTCTGTGTTGTAACGGATAAAATGTGAGTAAGTAGGTAGGTGTAATAATATAATATTGTACCGGCGTATATCGTCATTCTAATATGTTGGTCGTTGGTAAATTTTTAAAACGAAACTAATAATTGTTTATTTCAATTCGAAATATAAATAGTATAACGATTACGATAGAGTTTTGTCGTTTTAGCGTTTAACGCGTAAATAAGTAGGTAAGGTACGTTGTTGTCCGAAAATTAAACGTTTCGAAATCAACTAAAACGGAAAATATACTGGACGTCGAGACGCGAGTCAACAAAAAGTACGGTACGTATTCGAATTGTTAAGTGTATCGTTGTAATATGTATGGATGTACGCGGACGTTTCGTAATGTAAACGACGAACGTAATCGCTTAGTAATTAAATTGAAACGTGTACGCGGAGTATTGTTCGTCGACGTTTTCGTTTTAGGTCGTCCAGTCGTTCCACGTCAATTTGTGTAAATTGCTATCGTTCGGTAAGTATTTCGTACGAGCGCGTTTGTTGTAATTCCGTTATAACTGTGTTACGCGCGGTACGCGATTTGGATACGTTCGTTGTTTTTACAATCGGTTATCTCGTTAAATTCGATTATTTTACCGTAA
This sequence comes from Geopemphigus sp. TES_GeoC_2020, assembly GCA_025469175.1. Classification (NCBI taxonomy): domain Eukaryota; kingdom Metazoa; phylum Arthropoda; class Insecta; order Hemiptera; family Aphididae; genus Geopemphigus; species Geopemphigus sp. TES_GeoC_2020. Next base: position 27,399 of record JAIPRN010000253.1, on the reverse strand, counting down.
TAGGTACGTGGCCTGTCATTTCAGTAGTTCGGTCGTCGCTTATTACCGTTTATAAATTGTCGTTTGTCAAGTACAGGTCGTCGTGCACAACGGTAACGGAACGTTCAAAAACATTTTCAATCGTTACGATTAATAAAGTCGGGCGGGCGTTCTACATAAATAACCCACACGCGTCGTTCGATGTTTGAATTGAACGTAATTTTCGCTTTCGAGTTCGACGGCGAATCGTCCGTGTTGCGCGTATTAGAGGGGGAATAATAACCGCTACATCGACCAAATTATCGCGAAACAAAAGAAAAATGAAATTAACGCTGGTGTATTCAGTGTGGAAGTTTAAGGAGTAATTAACAAGTTATCGAGTAGTAGGTTGGTCGTTCGTCGAGCGATCGCGTGATTACAATACGTCGTGATTAAACGTATCGAAATAGGTATTAAGTAGAAATAAAAGTTCGTTCTTTCAAGGTGGTCGGTAAACACGTACGTGGTCGTAAATGAATATGCGCATGTCTGTTGGGTCTGTGCGTACGGTTTGATTTTTTGTTACGAATCGGGCGTCAAAAAAATAAAAATCGTTTAAAGTTTTCGTTAGTGAGGTTGTTGTCGATACGACGTGCGTAAGTAACGGTTAAGTGTATTTTAATTGTTCGGTAACGCGAATCGCACGACGTTCGTCGTTATCCAGAGTTCTGTAGGCGATATATTCGCGGCGCGTTCGGTGGTCACAATACGCGTATTTTCGGGCCGAAAACGGTCGAAGTAAAAGTATCGGTCGACGAATACAAATATCGTTAAAAGTGTAACGCGTCACGTTTCGCGTAAAGTGTCGTCGTAAAGTATTACGCCGTTTGTTCGGGGTCGTTTGATTCGCGCGCGGAAACCGTTTCGTTAATCGTAAATGGTAAATCGCCGTGTAATTGTACGTCGTGTAGTAGTACGTTTGGTAATTATTCGGTTTGTTCGCACGTACGCTAGGTATACAAATATGTATTTAAGCGAGCGAATTCGACCTAAATATATAGTTTTTGTTTTCGTACCGTACGGCACGTTTCGTTTATATGTGTGTGCGTACGTATTGGTTTTACCGTCAGTTCAGTATGTATACGGCGTACTCGCCAGTCTTGAACGGTCATGCTTGTTCCGAAAATAATACACTTACGAATCTACTAATTCTAAAAAAAATAAAATTCTCTTATTATCGTTATAATCGTTCAACTTTCGGACGCGTCGTTAAATTAAAACGATAACCGGCGATTCGTCGTCATCGTCGAACGATTTGGGCAGTGAAAATCTAGCGGTTTTTCCGTTACGTTGTCTTATCGTTGGAGCACTATAGCGTTATGTTTCTATAAACTAAATACGACGCGGGTAAACAATTCGCCGTTATATATGTATATCGTTAAATTTTTATTCGTAAACGTTTTAAGTTGTCGAGTGCGTGTACGTATGTATACGGTCGTCTTAGTCACCTCCCCCTCGCGTGTCGCGTTATTTGTTACATTCCGTTCGGGATGTCCGTAGGTTATAATTAGAGGCGCACGTTTCGTTTTTCATCCGGTCGATTCGAAGACGACGTTTGGACGCGATTACCACCATCACGTCGCGTTCGTTTCCGTTCCGGACAGCCGGTGAAAATGTCGTCAACGACGGTTTTGAACGTTACAGTTTCGTTATAGTTGGATGTTTGTAGTTAGACGAACTTGGTGTTCGGTGTATGGTCGTTATTATTGTTATGGTTATGGTAACACGGCGGAGTTGACGGTTTAGCGAGACGAATTGCGTGTACAATTGCGACTCCGCCGGATATTGCGCGATTTGTTCGGACTACTCGGTTACGTCGAAATCGCAACGGTACGATTACCCGGCATAACGCGCGCACACACACACACACACACGAGTAACGTCGTCCGGTGGTTTCGTCCCTGAGGTGTCGGCGCACGGCGTATAAGGCCTAACGTGTCCCCCACGCGCGTACGCAATGACCGTAAATACCGTTCGATACTTCGACGGACGTATCGCGCAACGTCGCCAACGATAATTGTCGTGCGAACAACGTATGTATGTGTGACGCGTAGCAGGTGGCGTGTCGCAATAGTTACGTTTGTTTTACGTCGTCGTCCGGTCGTGGCGAACGTCGGACCGTGAACTGGAAATGGGCCGGACGGCGAAGGTTAATATTGCCAAATTTCGTTCCGGCGCGTATACGAACAACGATGGAAAACAAACCGCGCGAGAATCGTACGATTTAGGTGTACACGCGTTCGGTGGCGCGCGCGCTTTTATTATGTTTAAACGGACGAAACGGATTGTGTGGAAATCTACTTACGCATGTTAATGACCTTGCGACCTACTTTCTATCCTATACGTATATAAGTTTTCATTTTTACGTTCAATAGCTGTTGCTGCTACTGCTACTGCTGTCACTACCGAGTGCTGGGAGGAGAACTAGGGGATCCGAGTGAAAGCCTAAAGTGAAATTACAAAGTCGTTATAAATTAACGTTAACGCGTTGTGTGCGCGTATAGAATGCGCGTGTATATATATATAGACGAATTACTAAATATTCTAGGATTTATATTTGAACATTTTTTATATACGTCGCGGCGCGTAAAGTTTTATCAATTTCAATCAATTTGTGTACGTATATTGATACGCGTATGTGCCGCCGTGTGTTTTGAGTTAATTTTTGCGAAATCCGTTTGAAATACCGTAAAGTACTATTGTTGTAGTACGGCTGTATAATGTATTTCGGAAAATGGAACGAGTGAAATGTTTGTTCGGATCATAAACGTCGTGTAGAGTCGAGTGGCGATATAGTAGGTTAGGTATACGAGTAAAATGTAACATCGTACGGTCGTGTATGATTGACTGTACGAAACGCGTACGCGTAAACAAGTATTGTCATTAATATACGTGTATACGTGTATAAATTATAAATAACGAACAGTTTTCGGTCGAATATGATCCGCAACGTGTGTGCGCGTGTAAAAGTCGAAGTTTTCCATATTGTATACAAAAATTACGTTAGTAGTGTTTGAAAGAACAAAAAAAAAAAACGTTTGGTTCGTATATACGAATATTATTATAGTCGTAAATACAGTATGTAATACGGTTTAGTATTTCAATAAAAGTTAGCCGTTTGTTAGTTTTATGGTATAAAGTATATACGCTCGTTTGTTAATAAATATATATATATATATAGTAGGTATAATGTACGTAGATTTGTGTAATATAAATGTCCGTCTATAAAATATACCATTTGGAAATAAATATAGAATTGATTTTCGAATAAAAAAGTTATAATTTTCCGGCCGTTTTATCGATTTATCAGGTCCCAAGCTGTCGCTATATATTTTCATTATAACAACAATTGTTTAACCAAAGCCGGTGGGAAATAAGTGCATATATATTAAAAAGATTGGAAATAATTAATTATTTTATCACAGCCATATTTAAAAAAAAAAATAATAATTTATCTATACACACGTAAAAAAAAAATCACCTATTTTACGATATATTAGCTTACGTTTCCCCCGTATAAAAATAGTCTGTTTTATTCGTTAAACATAAAATAATTTAGTTCGTGTGTGTATATATATAAACTCGTAAAATAATTAACTATATAAATAATAATCGCGGAAAATATTCGAACGCCTTTCGAACGGTATATATGTACAATAGTGTAGAGAGAATTCCGCTACATCGGAAAGATCATAAGAAAAAAGATTTTGGTTTTTGACTAATTATTTTTCCCGTCGAAGAGCGTATTGTATATTATAATGCTGTAGAACAGTTCTTCGTGATTATCGACGATACACGCGATAATCGATAAAAACGAAGCGTTTTACGTACCTTCGTATAGTGTGTCCGTATACTATATAATTACGGGCAAATAAATTAAAAAAAAAAAAAAACAAAATTTGGAAATAAAATGACAAATCCGATTTCTTCCGCGCGCAGCAGGTAGCAGGTATATGGTCGCGTCGAAGACAGTGGTGAGACAGGAGCGATTTTCGGGACGTTTCGAAAACTGTAAAAAGAAACATTTTTTATTCGTAAAACGATCACGCGAAACTCCGAAAACACTATTTAATGTACGCGTAAATGTTTCACGACAAATTCGTACCGCGCGTTTATACCGCGACGACGGTTCGTTCGTTTAGTCTATAATCGTTCGTCCGTACATAGTCGGTAACGATAAGTCGGCCGGTTTCGACGACAATTACCGCGGAGTGTCGCCGCCACCGCCGTTAATGAACGGTGTCGGCGACTGAATGCGAGACGACGTAGACAAACCCATTCGCCGGCGGTATTGTAATATCGTATTACGTTAATTTCGTATTCGGCGGTGTTTTTTCCCTTCTCGGGTATTAATTTCTTCCTCCGTGCGTCGCGTCTTTAACACGCGCGACTACGATAACGGAAGAAAGCACGGAGAGAAATCGCGGAACGTCGAATTTCACACCCATCGAAACACTGCGGAACGAGAGAGAAAACGAAACGAACGTGTACGGAACGATTGTATATCCGCGCGCGCTAATGCGCGAACAATCAAAAGCGCGCGCTTCTGATTTCACTGCGTATTAAAACGACCCACACATCCGGCGGTAGCGACTGGCGAACTCGACGGACCCTTTAACAAAACGTTTTTCGATATTTATGTATTACAACAATACGCCTATGCGTGCCTGCGTGTGTGTGTTACGTACTTAGCATCTGTCGACGGAGAAAGTCGAGAACGCGCGCGACGACGAGGTTTTTTTTTTTAAATTTTCAATAGCCGTACGCGGACGTATATTGAGACGACGGCGGGGTCTCGGTGGTAACTACACAATGCGCGGGTTCTGGTATGGAAGCTGATTTTGACGATTCGAAACGGTTTCGTGCGTGCGTATTATCGCGGCGATTGTATATGGGTACGTACGTATATAGACAATACGTCGCCGCGGTTCGACCGGAAAAACACGCGAGAAACGGGCGTAGATACGCTACGAAATATTACGAACGACAAACAATAACGTATGTACTACACAATCTTACCCGTAAATATGTTTCGTACATCCGACGGAGTACACGGACGTGCGCGAAATACGTTCGTACCTCGTCCGCGTTATTTCGATACATTTACGTCACTGTCGTTACGTTCGATCTATAGTGTAGGTTTTCCAGAGAAATCGCGCCGATATTGTTCCTACATTGTGGACGACGACAACGCTCGTAAAGAATCACGAGAATCGGTTTTACTATCAATTTAATCACGTCGCGCATTCACGCGGATGATCCACGACGGTCGATCTAAATGGTATACGAAAAAACCGCGCCGACGGGGCGTGGGACGTCTTTCCGAACGGCCTTGGGCCACGGACAACGGATATTTACCGTGGTTGCGTACGTAACGCGACCGTTAAAAGAAAAATCGCTACAGTCTTATCGCGTTTAACGAGTACGACCGCAATTTCAAACGCGCGTTTTACATTGATCGTCGCGTATAACGTCATTCATAATAACGGCGCATCCCATCGCGACGGATTGAAGTCGAATTAAACCGACAGCCATATAAAGGTAGATTTATTTTCGTTTCCTCGTCACCGCGGTATCAATCCAACTGGTATCGGGATCGTAGCAGTTAAGCACTGGCAAGTGGATATTCACCGAGGGCGCGATTTCAACGGAGACGTTTCAATTTCCGTCTTTATTCGGCGGCGGCGAATTTACAAAACGAATAAACAAAATAGGTCGTAAATTGTTTACGACCTATTTTGCCAGGGACACTATCAGTTCTCACTACGGTCCTGACTGGTATATCAACGAACCATTATCGCGATCGTACACACGCGTTATATCCGAGGCGGTGTCAACTTTGAACCGTTCGAATATTCCTTTATATACGCGACGTATTTCCGCAGTCTATCGTCGTTACCACTCATTCGTTTTCTCGGCCACTGCGTTCGCGATCCGAAATCGTCAAGGTGCGTTTTGCGTAATAACCGCGGAACATATATGGCCGCGGGTCCGTCGGCGGAGTTCGTATTAATCATACAGTGTTTTCGGCGAATAAATATTCTCTCCGACGGAATCGAAAACACGTCATCGCGTGTAAATACGCGGCGTTCGAATTATTCTATATTTTCACGTGTTTACGGACTTTCGGCGTGAGTCGAGTGCTCTAACGCGCGTTCCGTTCCGGCATGTATTGAGCACTATCGCGGCGTGACGAAAGAGAAAGAATTTCGTTTCTACATAAAAAAGAAAAGAAAACGAAAAACCGTCCTGTATACGAATTGCGCAGTTTCGGCTCGTAAATCCTCGGCGACTTGTATTATGTCATCTATCGGGAATTTTTCCTACAAACTTCCTTCTCCCCCGACTTTCTCTTTTCGCGCGTCTATAAGAACCAACGTGCTATATACACCGCGACCACGTACATTTTACACATATATATATATATATATATATATATATATATATATATGTATATATTATACGTTTATATTTACGTTCTAGTTGACGAGCAAATAACGTATACGTTAGGTAGGTAAACACTGTAAACGGATGTTCTCGATGCGTGAAATTGTAGAGATTTTTATTATGGATGTATACGTGCATTAAATCGTCATTATTTTAATATCGTTCGAACGATCCGTGAAAGTGGTGAGCGCGCGCGTGTATATTTAAACGCGTTTGCGGGGGGGGGGGGGAAATTACTAATCGTTTTGACGCCGACGACGAGAGCGGACGCGCGCTATATACGCGTTTATATTGTAATTATAAACGATCCGAAAACCGTCAGACGGTGACTATTATTCATAATGGCTTTCTATACTCGTGTGTACACACACACACACATACACACACGCTCACGCGTATAGAATAAATTGCGGTGGTTTTGTGCGTGACATTTCTCGAACGGTATATAAACGATTATAAACGGAAGACGCCCGCGTGTTTTCCCCGTCGTCGATTTTCCTCTTGGATAATAACGACAAGAAAGAAAAAAATAAAACCCACCGCGTAATAATAATCGCCTTTCACTATCGTATAGATCCGCCGCCGTAGAAAGCATTTTTCGACGCGATCTCGTAATATCGCGGCTGATGTCGATTTATCAACAACAATATACAAACATACATATATAGGTAGACGTGACGACGAGTCATCGTCAGATACCTTTCTCATACACGGCGCGTAAATCGAGAAAACGTTCGACGCGGAAATAGCGGCCCGCCATACTCCGTTCCCTCGTCAGAATTATCGTACGGTTATTACGAAAAGCGAATTCGCGAATAATAATAATAATCGGATTGCAAATGGTCCTCGAATCCGAAATTATTTTAAACGTTAAGTGTACGAATTTATAAACTTTTTACATAATTTTATTAACGTTTCGACTTTATACGAACCGATTTAATCGGGGTTTTTACCTTTACTTACGCGTCCGAATTTAATAAACTTTTACATAATTACATTTCATATAGTATATTACGCCATAGGTATACGCGATGAATATCTTAACTTGAGAGCTTCGCTCATACGTTTTATAACGCGTAATAACCGATATTTCATTTATTCGACGACGACAATAAATACAACGTTATAACGCGCACGTACGCGAAGTTGGCCCACCGACTTTTGTTTTTTACATTTTTTTGACGATTTATAAATTGGGAAACTAAATTTACAATTTGTCCGGAGATGATCAGTAGATAGTCGGGATGGCCAACTTCACGTACCATATTTATACGGTTTAATTAAAAATTTCAACGCGCGGATGAACATAAAATGCCTATATAAAACGCCGTGTTAGTAGCGTACGACGGTTTCCGAGTTTTTGGATTGCCGTGTGGTACCGTATTAGGATTTTCCACGCGGATAATATCGACCATTACGCCGCTCCGGATAAATACGCGAAACCGAAAACGACCGAAATAAATTAAGGGGATTCGTTTAAGGCGCTGTACGGCGTTTAAGCGAAATCGTCGCGTAAACGAAAATAGTTCGTCGCGCAAAACTATAATTAAAACGGCCAACGGGAATCGAAATTGGAATAGACGTCGCCGACGAATCCGTTTTAAACACGCCCGGATACGGTAAACATCCGTATGATTATCGGTTCGTCGGCGGTTCTTTAAACGTTATCGCCGCCGAATGGCTTGGAGGGTCCCGGAAAGTGCCACGGGCCGAAAAGGAATATTTAATACACCGAGACGGACAAAACGTACGGTTTTTTTTGTACCGGAATTCGAATTTTAATCTAATCGTAAAACGCGTGTAATACGTGCCGGTGTATTTATAAGCGTATATCGAACCTTGTGCGCGCGCGACGTGCGCGGCGACGCGTTGTTACTCCTCCTGGGGGCGGCGGTGTTCGGACGGTGGACGGTCGCGCGCGCGCGTGCGCGGTCACTGAGATTTCTTCCGGTGCAGCTTGTCGTTCTGTTTCATCGTCGATATGGCGTTCACCGAACCGAACAGGATCTTGGCGGTGACCTGGACGCGCCGGGGCGGCGTGGCCGGTCTATCGCCGGCACCGCCACCGCCGGCCGACGACGGCCCGTAACCGCCGCCGCCGCCGCCGCCGCACGCGCCGTTCAGACACTTCGTGGGACCGTTGTTATTCACGTCGCCGCCCGCCGACCGGGTCGGCGAACCGTCCGGCACTCTGGTCTTCGACGAGCCTTTTGATATCTGCAACCAGGGAAAACAAAACGCACTTTTTTTTATATACATTTCGGAAATGTAAATACACACAGGCGCGCGCCATTTTAACGTCGACTATAACATTCCGAAATATACCGCACGATTTTAAATACGTTAAATATTTAATGTAAACGTAACGTCCGCGTCGTTTATCGTTAAATTTGCGTTGCCGAGTGTGCAGACGAAAATCGTTGTAAATCGATCCAATATTTACGCGGCGTTGTGTTAATAGAAGAGACGAAATTGCGATAAATTGACCGCGAAAAGTGTTTACGAAATATTTTCAAATTGATCGCGAACAATAAACGAATAACGGGTATTTACGAACGGTTTCGTATAAATATTTTTAATTCGTTCGAAAATTACCGATTTATGTTTATATTGTGGCGATATATACATACGTATATCTACGACGAATAAAAAATGTACGTATCTACGTATAAAGTTGGCGAGCAACGAGTTACGGAATTATTACGAAGTAGAGTCGACGGAAACCGTTAAGTTACTCATAAACAAACGAATTCGCTATTTTCCCTATTAACCGCATAAATTAAATCGTAGTTGAATAGTTTACAACCGAACGAAACAATTATCTCAATTCGTCGATAAAAATGTAATGAAATTAGGGCTTGTATTCTCACGCGTAAATAATATTAACGTTCGTTCCTTTATCGACAGGTAACAACTAATGATATGACGAATCGTTCGGATTTCCTAACAACTTTTCAAAGTTACTTAATCGGTAACTTAATTCGGTTATTTAAATCGATCGATTTGCCCAGCGTTTAAATATATATATTTGTTTATTTTGAAAATTTATTTATCGAAACGAGGTGCGTGCGATTTCGGGTACGACGGACTAATATATTGACATTAGTCAGTGCGACCGTACGTTATTTAAAAAACCGTAGGTTATTTGAAATCGAAACGTAAACCAACAATTCGCGAATAAAATAGCGAGTTTTTCGCGGACACATGCGTATATTGTACTTTCGTCCAGGAGAATGTCGCACGTTCGTATCGTATAAATATATATGTTACGTTGTCACATAATATGTCATTGTCCGTCCGCTAAGTGATAATTACGTAACGCGCGCGGGGAAAAACTTCTCGGAATTATTGTATATACGCGCGTGTTCGTATTTGACGCGTACACTTGTATACTACACGTGCCTATGACGATCGTAGTAGTAATATCGGTTTAAACGATTTTTTTATCGTCGTAAACGTCTGGAAAGGATCAGTTTTTTTTTTTAATCGAATCACTCGTCGTAAACGAAAGTCGCGACCGTTTCGTTGTTTTCGCTCGAATACACGTACACACAAAACGCGGTGCTTCTGACCCCGCGTGCTCGACGGAGAAAGCTGTACTTATACGTATATATATACACGAGGAGCGAACGCCTTCGGGCTGTGCGTATAACGACATAACGTCGTCGTTCGAGAGCCGTATGCGTGTGTGTACGTGCGCGCGTGTGTGTGTACATTATTATTTTCGTATTACTCGCTAACGCGACGACCGGAACTATAAAGGTTAAGTCAAATATACGGCAACCTACAAGTACGTTATTTATACGCGCGTGTAGGATAGATTTTTGGTATATTTTCGAGTCCAAAATGGACGGATTTTTGAAAACGTAATTTTACGTCCGTACAGATAATCGGTACCGTAATTCGGTATTCCGGTATTCGTAATCCGTATTTTACGCGCTATTTTAGTTACGATTCGCGCATTACGTTACATATAATACGATGACTTGTGATACTTAGATCTCGTCCGCGAATAGAAAGAGATTGTTTTGTATATTGCTCGAACGAGGACTTAACCCCGTTTTCGTGAATTCGACCACTCTTAAAAAACCTTTTCCCCTAGCACCGCCGTATACATACGCTGTATAGCGTCAAATACTTCATATATGTCTGCATTATATAATATCGCGTATACGAACGTTCCGACGACGATTTACGATAATTAATGGCGCTAATCGATACGAATTCGCTTACGAAAATGTCCAAACATTCGAACAGAAAAAAGTCGTCCCGGTATACACATAAATGTATACGTTTACGTATAATCTATATAATTACATTATGCGTGTAACTTATACGCCAGTTGTCTTTTATATAATACGATAATCTTTATACGGACGTTGAACGTTTTCAGAATCGAATAAAATTATATTACCTATTCGTAACTCCAAGTACACACACGCGTGAAATAAGGTCACGCTATACACGTATTTGTATACGCACGTATATTTTGTACGCGTTCGTTATTTTTAATTATCCTATATACGTATATACGTGTATTTATATGTATATTTATCCGAGAGCACGCGAAATGCAAATGAACAGATTTTTTTTCGTACTCGTTTTATACATAAACAGACAGATACACAAGCGATCGACTGTTTGACCGTCACTTGTGTATATACTCATACCCTATACACATAAATATACGTTTAGTAATACGGGATACATACGGCGTGTATAGTAAGGAAAATCCGACATATTTTAATATACGCGGGTGACAAAAAAAAGCGAGTCTTCGGTAGCGTACTCTGTATATATATATATATACGGTTGTGTGTAGCGCGTACAAATAATTCAACGCCAGAGATATAGGAAAAAAAGAAGGAATCTATTCGTTTTTTGTCCGGTGTAGTAGTAGGTATTATATACTGCGTGGTAGCTACAAATCGGGCCAAGGATATAAAAATCATTATCATTTTTTTTTCTCCGCGCGTACATATTTACTTACCATAGGTGGTTTACGACTTTTTACGCGTTGTACGGTTATATTGATTTTCCGTAACGCGCGTACTATTTATATAATCGTCTAATCGTTTCTCGGAACGTATCGCGCGAAAAAATCCAATATACGTTTGCGCGTTAATCGTTTTATTAAACGCTACGATCGCGTCCCCGTAACCTGTCCAAGAGGATAATTGACAAAACGAACGCTATTTTATTTATAAAACGAAAAATATTTTAGCTCCGAAAAATCAGAATTCCGTAATAATTTTTCTTTGGCGAAACAAAATAATACGCGTATAAATATGTGTAAAAATACGAACGAATAATAACATTTTAGAAAATTTCGTACATTACGGGCGGGTATTCGTTTTCGGGTAGACCGTGTAACGGTCACGTTTCACAAAGAATCGTTTATCGTTTAAAAGTCTTGGACGGCGGCGTATTATATTACAGACGCCGTGTATATTTAACGGTAAATAATATCGGTTACGGAAAAAGCGAAAAAAAAATCAAACACTCACCATTTAGATAAATTGGACGGAACTCGGGACGGCGCTTGCACAGTTGGACCGACGTCGTCAAATCGTTGTCATCGGAAGTAGTGATGTGCGCGGCTGGGCTGCGGTAGCGGGAGAGACTCGACCGCGAAAGACGACGTTCGGCGGCGGCGGCGGCTTCGGTGACGGGGTGTGGTGGAGGGAGCGCGAGTTGTCCGACGATTATAATATTATTATTTTATAATACCGCTCTGCTAGGAGGACCGCGGACGCCGTCGGATCGGCGAAGAACGTACGGAAAGAAAGAGAAAATTCTCGACGGTAACAAATAAGAAAAAAAAACTATCGACGACACAAAAGCGAGTAGTACGTCGGATGAACGTGTTTCGGTTGCCGCGCGGGGAGGGGAGAAAAGTTTTTACCAACGTGACCCAGTTCGTCGACGACGACGTCCCACCGACCGCCGAATAACGCGCGTTGACTACGATCGCGGCGTATACGGTGGCGCGCGTTCTATTTTAAAAAAAATATATTTCGGGGGGGGGGGAGCAGGTGATCCGAGTACGACGCGCGGGACGAATAATAATAATAATAACGTTGTCGTTATGATTTCGTGTGTGCTGATTACACTGGCGATGGCGGTGCGGGCGCGTACGTTGACGATCGGTGGCCGACGGCGGCGGTCGAGCGCGATAATAATGTTATCGTGTCGCGCGTGTACCGCGGTCTTATAGGACCGCGCGACGCGGTGGTCGCGAGTGGCGGCGGTGTCGGAGTCTGGTGGGCGGGACACGGGCGGTGAGTGAGCGGTTGGCGATGTGCGCGCGCGTGTTGTTCCGCGAGCGCGTACGTCGTTACGGTCGCTTCAGTAAACGGCGCGAGGGGGGAAGCATACGGTCGGGCGAAAAAATATTTCGAAAAAATCAAAAATATTAACGATGGTAACAACAACGAAGAGTGGGCCGGCGCGGGGACCGTCCGCTACCGAAATCGCGAAACCGAGCGCCTTTGGTAACCGCGGGGACGGCCCGCGCGATAACGATTGAGCGAGGGAGGACGCCGCCGAACGCTTCGTTCCCCAATCGCGCGGAAACTACGGGAGTGACGACGACGGCTCGTACGTTAAACGTGTACGCTGCCGTCGCCGGAGAACGCGTCTTGCCCGTTCGTTTCGCACTTCCTGTCGCGCGCGAATCTTTTCGTCCGGGTTAGTTGTCGCGCACGTTCGACGACTCGGTCCCGTCCGGGTCCGATAGTCGAACTCGCTACGATGGGAATCGGCCAAAAGGCGACGGGCACGTAAAATATCGACGTTTTTTCGATAAACGAAACGCCGACGGTGTCGTTCGTACGCGTGTAGTGAGTATGTACTTCGGTTTTTCAGCGCGACGTCAGAAATGCGCCGCGTACGTTTCTCTTCGTTTCGGTTTTTCATTTCCTTAGGCGACCACGGTCTATTCCGAATACAAGAACACGCCCTTCACCCGCGGACGTACGCCGCTGTCGTTGCGTAATTCGGTACGATCTTCGATTGTCCGTTTTATTACGCGCTTTGACGTTCGAGGAGGGTTCGGGATCTATTTATTATATTGTTCACGGTAATTCACCAAAAAACGTATTTATAAGACGGTCGATTTACGAATTAAAAACGATCGTCGATTAACGTTTTTAGCTTTCCCGAATAACGCGTATAATTTATTCGACAAAGTTGTACGGTAAATTATATACGCGAACGGTATCCGGAACTAAAACGAGAGTATTTCCGCGTGTACTGAGAGGTATTTTGATTTATACACTCGCCGTGGATAATACGATCACTCTATAACCAAACGAGTGTAGCGCCTACGTAATCGTACGTTTTAAAAATGAACGTTTATCGGTTCGTCGTGAGTACATCCGCCGTTTATTCGTTGACTAAGACGATTCGTGGATGCGACGATCTACAATATATAGCATACTTAAGCACCGGTATTTACGCTACGGACGAATGTCCTATTAAGGTACGAAATATACGTACCTAGGAAAATGGGTACATCGACGAAGAAACCGAAATAACGATCGTTTATTTTAACTCGAAAATAACAGGCGTTACGATTGCTTCGAATCACCGGTGACGTATTTATGGGGGGAGAGGGGTGGGTTCCACCAAGAAAATGTTCGAAGATCTCAAATTTTAAACGTGTTGGTAATATAATTGTAGTCAGTGGATTTATTTTGTAAATTATAACGAAGGAAATATTTTAAACATTTAACGGAAGTATTCTTCGATTTTGGTAATTTATTTTCTAATCGAAACTATTTAAAAATTCTAATAAAACCAAGGAATGATAATATCGGCGTTTCAAAATTATTTCGTTATTACGACACGGGAGGGGAGAGGGGTATCGTAATAATGAAATGGTGAGGGAGGCCCACCAAAACAATAAAGTTTGTAAATACGCCGCTCCGCGAATCACTCGAACATAAATAAATGAATACGCGTTACGTAATTCTCAGTTGCACAACGTTTTAAGGTATTCCGAAAAATATATCGCGTGTTTTTTAACGACAATCAATATCTGCCGTACACGAGCGTAACCCTGAAGTGACGCGTTGTCATTGTTTAGTATAAACGAGAACGCGCAAAATCACTATTATTCTCGAGAAGATAATTATTTTTCGTTTCGAATTTGTAATACATCGCGTTACGCGCGTATTACGGCGTGTCCTTTATTTTAACTCCATTTCGTTTAATTAATCGAATTGTTGTCCGATAAGAATATATTTCAGTCGTCCTTGGCAGTTTGCTATACGTGTGGCGCGCGCGCGCACGTACGAAACGTAACGAACGAATAACACGCGCGCGTATACGGCGCGATGGCGGAATCCCGAAACGATTATTACGCCGGCGCGTTTGTTCGAACAAAAGACATACGTCCTACTAACGGCCATTTTCGGAATCGTCCGCGTTTCTTAAATTTTTTCCCGACGTTTCGGAACCATAGCAGGTCCCGTCTTTAAATGAATATCGTCTCGTCCGTCTGTGCTTCGCTCGTTAGTTTTATAACTGACACGTTTTTATATAATCGAACGCGTACGCTTTATTATTACAAAACGTAACGAAACGTCGTGTTGTTTACGGTTTTTGTATTTTTAATCGCCACCTTATTTTTCGTTCGTCGTATTTAGTGTACACGCCGCGTACATTTCATTCCACTTACGAATACGCCGATATCGTTCGTTTTAATAATAACGCGACAGAACGGCGCTAAATAAATATGTGTACTACGCGTACGATATATATTATTCGACCCCGCCCTCCATGACCGTAGTAAAGCGTGGCGGTAATTTCGAAGAGACGTTTTTAACTGTAATTGTAACCCGCTGCGGTTGTTAGTTTTTTTTTATCCTAATAATCTACGTTCGGTTTTTGAACGATGAATATTGTCGAAAACAATAAAGCGCTCGACCTCGGCGAACGCCGTTTGTATCGTCCGTGTTAGCGACTCGAACGAAAAATACGTTCAAACTATTGTCGTTGTTTCGTTTATTTCTTTAACGCCGCTTCTTCCGCGTCCCTTTATATCGCGGATTCGTTATTTTCCAACGGAACTACTTAAACGCCGAAATTATCCGGTTTTATTCGCGGTTTAATTACTGCCGAATTTTCGCGTTATAATGTGAGCGTATGTAAATACGCATTAGTCGAACGTTACTCGAATATTTCGTCGACATATTTGATTATCGTACGCTATAGATTTTATATAATACAACGCGGCAATACGTTTCGTGCGTACCAGGATAGCGAAACTTTTTTGACCCTTTGCGTATAGACCTACTCGTCTATATTGTATATATGCGTACTCGGCGAGTGAATTCGGCTCCTTCCTTTTTTCGCGCCTTCCTATCGATTTTATAATACCAAAAATAAAAGAGCGATTTTATAGTTTTCGTTCGTCTTATTGTTTCTATACCGAAGGTACGCGTAATACAATATTGTACGTATATTATAAAAACAAAAACACTCGATGGACATGACATAAATATATATATATTAAAGCGTATTATTATCCGTTTGTATACGATTCCGTTATATTATTACGAACCTACCGCAACGATTTTCGTTCGAATTTATAACTATTATATTCAACCGTACTCTGTAGCTCGTACTTTTAATCCGTTTTCGCGTCGTATCGGCGCGAGAATCTATATTGTCTACGCGTCCGTACGAGTAAATACCGTTCTCGTTGGCTAATTCGCGTGGAAATTGTATACAATTAAAACCGCGTACTTGGACGCGTTTCGCGTTTCCGAAAAATTTCTTCGGTGCCGTTAGATACGGAACACAAAAGATTATTCGTTATATATGACGACGCGTATACGACGGAACGATCGTTGCTAATCGTCGAACGCTATTTGTACGTCCATACACGCGACGTATATATAATAATTTCATAGTTTCAAGAGTAAAAGTGAAGTCGATGACACGATTCCATCACTGCACATACATAGTTCCAGGCTATATCGTAAGATTTATGTACGAATTTTCACTTTTGTTCGTCGACAACTGTGTATATATATATAAAAGACGTACATCGCGTGTGTATAGTATTTTTTCTTTCTTTCCCCGTACGGAAATATCGCGTATACAATACACACGAGCTCCCGCGCGTTCGAATATCGTCGCGTATATAACGTTTATACACGTTTATCGTCGGACTCGCGCGAAACGGACACACGACGCGTGATCAGAATTCTATCGGAAACCCTATTTTTAACGTGGTCGATTATTTTCGATACAATCGTCGTGGCCTCCTCCGCAATAAGCGTCGAATATTCTATACGTTAGTACGCGCACGCGTAGTGTGTGTGTGTTTATTATAACGAGAAAGGAGAGGAATAGAACGACGACGGTTAGACGGAATCATCATGTTCTAAATAAATTGTGTTGTTTATTGTACGACGGTGTAGCGTGTACACACACACACACACACATGTATATATAAATACAAGTTCGGGGGAGGGGGGGCGTAAGTCCGAGTCATTAGGTAAGTAGATCAGTGGGCCAGTGGGCCAAACTAGACGCGGTCCATTAGAATATAACGCCGACGCCGTACTACCACCACGGGCGTCACTATAACTCGTCGAGAATACGTACGACTAAACGCGCGCGTGTTCGTACGTATTATTGGAACGGGTGTTCGATAATACCCGTTTAAATACGTTTAATACGTTTAAATCGCCCGGACGAGTCCGGCGGTATTGGCCGACGAATTTTGGCGCCGAATAGTTCGGTTACGCGGACGAAAGACGGGAAAAAGTAAAACGCGTCTTCGACATTTATTTCGAACGATTCGGCGGCGATCGGAGTGGGGGCGGGGGAGAAAACGATCGCGAACGAGTTCAGCAACCTATCGCGCGCGTATATTTTATGGTAATAAGTCGCTTGTGTTTTGGTACGTATATATTATACGCGTAAATTCGATACGTATAGTATATACATATACACAGTACACGAGAGTTAAAAATAATTCTCGTACATATTTTTATATACGCTTCGTAATATGTAATATGTGCCACGTGCGAAAAACTGCGCCGTACGGGTGTGTGTGTGTGTGTGTGTATATATATAACGGGTAAACATGTAGAACGTGTGTGTACGCCGGTTAGGTGGTTTTGTCGTACTCCGCGCGTCGCCCTCGGTTATTTTTTCGAATCCGGACGACAACGATATAATTTTAACAATCGGACACACCGGACCCGCGAAATTTAAACATTTCCTTTTTAGGAACACACCGCGCGAATCTATCGAATATATCGTCGTTAACGCGCGGGCTTTACACGACCGGAATATTGGCGATTGTATCTACCGAACGAGTTTTCTTTTTCCTTTTCCGAAACCGTAGCGCTCAAATACGTACGTCACGACGGTAATTTCGGGAAATTTTCGAAATCGTAATTGACGCGTGCTCGTAAACGGGTATTACCCGCTCCCCCTCCCGTATATATTTTTGGCAGTCCTACGCGGGAGCATGTAATTAGTCGCGATATTTTTCCGAAACGTTCGACGGCGTCTTTACGCGCAAAAGCCACCGGCTAAATCGCGTCGTCAATTTTTTTTTCGACCTAATAGAATCAAAAAAAAAAAAACGTACAACGAGACTTCGGTTTTGTTTTTCGTTTTTCGGAATATATTTTTAACTAAAGCGCGGGTCGAATTCCCAAAGTCGAAAAATATTAAAATAAACGAGATTAATTTAAAAATTATTATTAATTATTTTTAAAACGCTATAAAAAGCGTACTTTCGTAGCTTTATTTCGATAACTTCGCTTCGATAACGTAAACGGTTTTTAAATATATATATAGTCTACCGGTATACATTTGGATCGTTCATGAGTAACGATTACTTCCGCATTGTTCGCGTTACCATATCGAGAAAATAATAATGATGTAAGTACAAATAAATCGTCCCTCTCCTCTTCTCACCACACACACACACACACACACACACACACACACACACACACACACACACACACACACACAGACATATAAAAACCGCCACGGGTGTATATACATATTGTACGTACGGGATCTATGAGCGCGTGTGTGTGATTATAAACCTCGAGAAGTATATAATGTAAGTATTAAGTATATTATACACACTCCATGTCGGTGTGTACAGCGAGTAAATCAGTTCGGACGAGAGAGAGGAGTCAAGGTTAGGCCACGCAGATACGTATAAATATATATATATTACAGTCGCGTGGATCGTCGAGAAACGGTGTCCGCGGGGAAGGGGAGGTTACGGCCGTTAGTGAAAAATAATACGCGTCACGTACAATCGGGACGTGGGTGGATGGGTGGGGGAATGACGGTCGTGGAAAATGTTTCCCTAAAAAAAAAAAGAACGCGCGCGGAATAATTTCCGATTTTTTTCCTCGGTTATATCGTGTACGCGTTACGTTTTTTTTTAATACGACCGTTTGATACCATGGTCGTTTCGAATCCCGTAACCCGTACAAAAATATTTACCCGCGAATCGGTCGTTGTTGCCGCTGTTTGAGACGCGAACGAACGTAAAATCGACGGTGTTACTCTATACCGCGGTGTCGATCCGTCGTCTCCGAATTCCTATTGTACGTTTACGGTACATCGGGAGGGACGCCCGTGAATTGTGGCCGACGAACCGTTTTTATATAATCACTTGTTCGTACGGTACGCAGGCGCCCTTTCCGCAACGTTACGATATCCGGTTATTTATTTATTAATCGGTCGGCCGTACCGGTATTCGATTTTCACCGCGCGAAACCCTCTTAAAAACGAGCACTGTCACCACTGACTATACGGGAAATTTCGCTTCAGGCATCCGCCACGAACCACTTATATCTCTGACGAGTATTCACACTCTCCGAAAACGGTCTCGTCGTCTCGAATAATCGACAAGAGAGTATTCCGATAAAATGGCGCTATCGTACCGTACGTATATACATACATATATATGTATACATGTTTTTTGTTCCGCGTATATTTTTAGGCAACTTATTCGCTTAAATACGGAGCGTGTTACACGTTCGTAACATTGGGAACCGCGCGTGTATTATTTACTTCGCGAATTTTTTTCGTCGTACCGAAAATTGGCCGCGTTCAGAAGTGGGCCAACGGTAAACGGGTTATTAGGTACCGAGGACGAAAACAAAATGGAAAACAAAATTACGTACGGGTACGACGTCCGATACGCGTATTTAGTGTACGTAATGAACGTACACCGCCGGAGTATTAAGCGCCGCCGGTGCGGCCGGTGGTACGGACGAATTCATCACGGTGGGTTCGGTCGAGTACGTTGTCGTTTTGTAGGCGGATTTTCTAAAAAATCCGCGCGACAGCCGAACGACGAAAAACGAGGAGGGGGGAAACTTTTTGAAAATCGTCGTTAATATCCGTGACGAGCTACTTTTTTCCCGTACCGACGGCGTAACTCGACTCGTCGTTACGTAATAATATCAACTAACGGGACCGTTGTGGTTTCAAAAGTTCCCTGTATCTTTGTACCGGATCTTTTAGTAGGAAATTAAATAATAGCCGAAAATTAAACGGAATAGCCAGTACATTTTTATCTCCAAGATAACGTCGAAATTAACCCGTCGCGCTCGCGCCCGAGTAATTATTTAGGTAACGACTTAATTATTGGTTCCGTGTTTTATGAGTAACTTGACCAAGATACGTAGTAGTAGTAGTAACACGTGACTCCTTTCGACTTATTTATAATATATTGTACACGCCGTTGTCGTTGTTATTTGAACGAAATTTAGCCGTTTGCTTTTCGTTATGTATCACAAATCGATACGAAACGTTTTTTAGGCATATGTTTGTTCGATCGAACGGAAAACCGCGACCCGACGTGACGCGAAATTCGGCGAGTTTCCACCGACTCTTGTTCGACGATCGCTGCCATCGTTGTCTTCTACGCGTGTACACCACCGGGTAGGGCCGCGATAAAGGCGTTTAATTAAACGTATTATTTTATTCACGGCGACGGGTTTATCTAACAAACGGGGTTTTTCAGGCGCGTCGCGGACGGTTTAATTCGGGACGAAACTACGGAAACTAATTTTTTCGAATCGAAACACGATCGCGATAATTTTACGTTTCGTTTTTCGTAGCTGGCGAAACGCCAAGCGAAATCTAACGTTAACAAATATCGTTCTCTATTCTTCTAGCGCTCTGCTGGTAAGTAAGCACGTACGATATGCATATTGAGACGCGGTCGTTGCGGCGCGTCCCTTGTTTGTTATTGCGGTAGGCGGTGAAAACGTCGTCGTGGTTCCGAAACCGATCGCGAGAATGATTTACGTCCGACGTCGCGAGAAAAGAGCTTCGTGGTAGCCGCGACATTTGTGACAACGGGTCGCTCGTAATGACATCACGTCATCCGCGGATATTTTGTCGGAAATTACCGAAACGAATATTTCGTCCGATAATTCGTTTACATTACGCCATACGTTCCGACGCGTGTACGGTAGATCGTCATTTCCATTATGATCGCGAACCTTGTAGCCGAAAAATCGAATCGGGGTTTCGACACCGACCGTACAAAATCGGAAACGAAGTAAATCGCGCGCGGCTTAAACGACACGCGAAGAATTACGATACGTATTGTTAGGTAGTACGTTTTAGGCAGAAAACGTTCACAACTATTCGAACTGAAACGTTCCCGTTCGGTCGTTAGGTACGCGTACGTAGCCCGCAAAATGCCGTATAATTGACGTACAAAGATGTACACGTTTTTAACTTTGAATTTGAACACGGTCGATTTCTATCCCGCAAGTTGTCCATAGATAATTTCGATAATTCAGAATTTAATTTCTTAACTACGGCCGCGACGTTCTGGCGGTCCGTCTGAACGATTCCTCGGCGTAGAACGCGATTTATAATTCGCTCCGTGGAGATCGTATTCTATATATATATATATATACGCCGTCCCCAAAACCCGCCGCGAACAAATATGGCGAATCGAACGAACGAACGGGGTAACTTTTGTCGCCTTGTGACTTTGGTTTGGTCCGAACGCGCGTTCAATTTTTCACTGACAATACGTCCTACACACGTCCATTATAATTCGTCGTAAACGAAAAGGAGCCAACCGAATATCATAAAATTATCGCGATCGTCCGTTAGAAATCGAACGGGCCCTACTACGTTTCGTTTTGCGACGTCTTCGCGGACGGTACGGCTAATCCGCTCGTTGATTTCATATCCACAACCGCGATTAGGTTATCTCGTATTCTCGTTAATATACCCGTATTGTTGCGTTTAACATTTGTCCATCACCCGCGTGCGTACGGTTCGTGTTATTGTTAGCACGCGGGCGGCGGAAGTTGCGCTCGGCATTTTCAAAAATCGGATCGCGCGCCGACCAACTACTCGTTTTCGGTTTTTTTTTTTGTTTTTAAGAAACGCCGAGTTCGCTTACCGGTTAATCCGGTCTCGCCGCCGACGTGTTCCCCTTTTCGTTTTCGTGTACGAATAATTTCGGGAAACCGAATTAATAAGTATTCGCTCGTTCTCGGCCGAAAGGAAGCCGTTTCCCCGGCAAACCGAGGTTAGGTTAGAACACCCGTCGAACGACACGGGCTGTAAAACCTCGCTCACGTTGAGCTATTATTATTATTATTATTATTATTATTCTACGAGCGCGGTCGAAAACGCCTCGTTAGTAGGGGAAAATATTACTTTCGGTAAGTTATAAACGAAAAATAAA
Source organism: Geopemphigus sp. TES_GeoC_2020 (assembly GCA_025469175.1). Taxonomy (NCBI): domain Eukaryota; kingdom Metazoa; phylum Arthropoda; class Insecta; order Hemiptera; family Aphididae; genus Geopemphigus; species Geopemphigus sp. TES_GeoC_2020. The sequence goes on along the minus strand of JAIPRN010000253.1, from coordinate 5,210 downwards.
TATATTCGGGCCGTCCACGTACGCGCGTACCTACTTATTAGTTATTATCTCAACGAGCAACGTATTGGCATACCACGCGCGTTTAACGACCGTTATACTATATATTATTGTTCGCGCGATACTTGTGTATATATATATATATATATATATATATATATATACACATACATACTTATATATTCTCGAGTAGATGACTTTTCACCCGAGGGTAATATTTTTATTCGTGGGTATATAGTTTTCGAGTACGATAACCCTTCTTTGTGTTTTTGCGTATGTGTGTATATACGTGTGTGTGTATATACGACGCGCCTAATAACCGTATGTCTAGACGGTTTTTTTTCGGCGGTTAATGTTTCATACCGATATGACATTTTCAGAAATGATGACCCGTATGAATACGTGACCGAGAAAAAATACCGAAACCAAAAAAAAAAAAAAACGAACGCCGCCGCCCGACGTATGTTCCACTCGTGAAACAAAAACAGCAGGTTTTAACTACGCGTATCATCCGATCGCGCTGTTTTTCGTGCTTGACCGTCGTACACGTGCGTGCGTGCGTATAAAAGTTACACACGCGCACGTGTTCGACAAAACGGACGATTTTTCGAAACAAAAAAAAATAAAAAAAACGCTTTTCCGAACAAAACCGTCCCGGACGGCCGTTTTTTCCCCCATTCAGTTTGCGTTTTCGTTGTTTGATAATCGCGCCCCCTCCCCTCCAGCCCGATTATAGACACGCGGCGAAATAAAATTACCGATTTTTCGGAACCCGTTACGCGTATATTAAACCAATCGGGAGGGAATACGTTCGGTTCCGTTCCCGGCTAGGTATAATCTTTTCAAATTCCGTACATTCCGATCGCGTAAATATCAGTTACGCGCTCGACCCGTACCGGCCTAATTTCTGGTGGTATTTTAGCTATATTTCGTCCTTAACCGGCACGTACATTTGGCTATACCGCTTCGCTTAAATATAGAGGCTGGCGTACGTAAAATTACGCGGATTATCTGTACTTAGCAGTTGCCCGTACCAAAAAAGAAAAGTAACACGCGCTCTTACGAGTACGTTCGTAAGGCGCGCGCGCTACACGTCTCTAACAGAACACGGTCTGCACATTATCGTCGTTAAAAGACCGAACAAAAGATCGATTCGTTCGCGTACGTTTACGCTGTTTTGGAACGGAACGGCTCTGTCCGGCGGGACAACGGTTACGCGGTATTTACGGATTAATCGGTCCGATACATAGTCGCTGTACACAGACGCGGCCGTGGGTAGGTTAGATTATAAAACAATCGTCCCCCCCGTCGTCAATTCGAACGGGCGCTTCCGTTCAACCGGATACGATTTTGGACGGCGCATTTGTGTTTCCTCCCCTCCCACCACACACACACACACGCACATACGGCCGTCGGTCGCCTAATCTCGACGACAAATTCCTTACCGTACACGGCGGCGTGTACGTTGACCTTTGGCCCGGGAATTCGTTCGTATACGCCTCGGGTCCGAAAATCTCGAACGAGACGAGCGTTTACGTTTTTTTTTTCTTACACGAAGGTTACGTACGACGCGTGGCTTATTGGATTTTCACATTCCCGAAGACTATCCGTGCGCGCGCACGTATAAACTAGTCTCGACAACTCTTACTTTTGGAGTCGTGCGTGTACGTAGGTACTTTATAATTGACCGGACCTAGCCACGTCATGTTTTGTTCTCGTGTGTATCTAATATATATATATACATTACGTTCCGTACGTTTGGAAGAGGTCAGCGCCCTCGACGCTCGCGTACACACGCGCACACTTTTCTAAAAAGATAACGCGCGTACATAATGTATACAGTTTCACTAGAAACTATTTCGAATACACACACATATGTGTACACCCCGGACGTGAAACGGACTATGGCGGTAAATGATCACGCGCTCTCCGTTCGTACCGGGGCATACAGAATGATTGTACACCGACGTTGGATTACGCGTCGGCTGGGCCTCACCCTGTATACGCGGCGTACGCGAATTATCCGTTGGCCGCCGTACGGTAAACGCGCTCGCTAAAAGTAGTTTGCGGGGGAGTAGCGGTGGTATTGTACGCGCGTCTAACGACCGGCGCCCGTTTTCGAGACGCTTAGAATTTCTCCGAGACTCGCCGACGACGACGCCCCCGCCGCAGTTACCGCGTGCACACGACGTACGTGGCGAACCGACGACGGTGGGTTGGCCTAACGAACGGAGCCGTCCCGAGAAAACCGAAACGATCGTTTCGTCGAATTTCGTACACGCGCGAATTTACCGAACCGGGACGACCGGTAATACGAAACGGGGAGCAGGCGTATAGAATACGTGTCTGGACGTACGTTGGCGTGTCTGTTTAGACGAACGGTTTCAATTAATTTCGTTTCGATTGATCCGGTTGGTAAGATAACGCGCCTCAAATGCGGGAAAAACGATTTTCGCGTCCGACGTACGCGCACATATTTACTCGTACGCCGACAAAAAAAATATTCTCCGATTTATTTCTGTTCAGCGGCGGCACCATTGCCGTACGAGAACGTCCCGTCCGGTTGGGCGGTGTGATACGAGAGATTCGTGAACACAGTCGCGTACAAAAAACGGCCGCGCGTGACCTAGTGATCCGTAAACCGATTTTCCGTTCGGCACATGCCCGTCGCGCGTTAAGCGTCTTTTATTAACGCGGCGTCACCGACATTTTCCGCGGTTTATGCGCGCGGCGTTTGTCACCGGCCTATCTCGGGCAAAGTCGATAAAACGTTACCGTGTTTCGATCGCCTAGACGCGTCGTTTAAAATGGTCGCCGGCCGCTAACAACGCGCCGGAACACTCCCCCGGCCGACGACGTTACTAACCCAAACGGTACGTTTTATTCGTTAGCGTCGCGTCGACCGTTGAAATTCGTATTTAAGTAAAAGCCGTCCGTCCCTTAGGTGCGTCACTTGGCAACGACCGCGCACTTGCGCTTCGTCCACGACGCGTTTCTCTTCGTTTTATCGGCTCGATTCGTCGGGATGACTTTCAAACACGTTTTCGTCATTCGTATGGACGTCGTCGTCAAAGTGGCGGGCTTTCATTTAGCCCGGCAGAGGCCGCCTGAAATGGCGCGCGCGTCTTTTTCGATTTCTCCGTTATTAATACATATTTCGTCTCTTCGTCGTCTGTTAGTAATATGTTCGTTCTTCTTCGTTCAACGCGTTATAATTACGATCATTTGGTACAGAATGGACGGCCGTAATCACTCGTCGTACTTTTTACGTTTGCCGATTCGTGTAGGACGTTATTCGTAATACTCGTACCGACCATTCTCGGCGTCGCCCGTCGCAACGCCTAATTAATGCCGGCGACATTTGTACACGCGCACGGTACAAAAAGAACACACGGCCATTGTAATATTGTACCGAGTACGTGAGACGAAACGTCGGGCGCGATATATTCGAGTAACGAATATGATAATTCGCGCGCGCGGTCGACGACAAACGGAACGGTATTTTGAAAACGATGGTCGTACGAGCACGCGCGTTTTTCCCGGACAAATTAACGCCCATCGCGGTTTCGTAACAATTTTCTTTGTCGACGGCGCGTGTTCGAGAACGCGACGGAAAAACCGAACCGTCGTTAAAGTGCGCGACGCGCGCCGGACGCTAATGAAAACAATTTACGGTCGACGAACATAATCCGTTAGCTGAACGTAACCGCTACCTAACCGTAGCGGAAATGCTCGAGTGTGCGAGGGGAGGACGGCCTTTTTGTTGTTCCAGATTCCGTACGGCAAACGCGAAATAAAGGTACGGCTATAAATTTGTTAATTATCGCGAGCCCGTCGCCAACGAGACCATGGACACGGACGGTTTATTTTTTTGTTACGATAATCGCCTTTTTTTTCCTTTTTTGCCAGAACCCGTTTTGTGGGTCAAGGCCGCGCGTGAGTGGTGTTTTTTTATTTCGTTCGCGTACACACACACACACACACACACACGTACAAACCGGTTCGCGGCGATCGCGGGCAAAATCTGCGGCGCGCGCGCGGTCGAGAGGAAACGTATAGGAAATAAATAATAATGAACGTCCAACGGGAACGCCGTTCGTTATATATTTTTCGTTCCAAAAACGAAATCGCGCCGCCGTTGTTAAATCCCCAGTAATTCGGTCAGTTTACGAAATACGACGTTCGTTGGTCCGGTGCACAATAGTAGCGGGTGTCTGTGTGTATTTCGCGACGGCAAAACGAAAATGTAAATCGTATTCGTACGTAGATAGTAACGCGGCCCGGTTCGTTTGGCGGTTATTCATTTTTCACGCCTCCGCGCGAACGGATTTCGGAAAAAACCGAATTATCGGCCGCGTGTTTCGTAGCTTCTTGGCCGCTGTCATACGAGGTACCACCGTTTTCGTGGTACGCGGCGTATAAATACACCTAACGTTCTTCGAGTTTTTTTATCGCCTCATCGACAACAAGAACAACAAAGCAGACGCGTGCGCACGTCGGTGGCACATTTACTCGTGAAACGGAATCGGAAACGATCGGTGGTGTGGCGCCGCGCCGGTGACCTCCAAAATACGTAAACCCGAGATCATTTTTCACCGGCGGGACGCGACGCGCGCGTGTTTTTAACGAACGTTTCGTGTTTTTTTTTTTTTTTTTTCAGTCCTC
>JAIPRN010000252.1:0-102683 GCA_025469175.1 Geopemphigus sp. TES_GeoC_2020 | reverse complement strand
TATTTATATATATATATATATATATATATATATATTACATATAAATGGTTACGTTGAAGTTCGTGAATTATATTTTTTCGACTTTTTACAAGGTTTTTAGTTATCGAATTTTAAATTTCAAACTAAATATAAATTATAATTAATAATCTTCGTTTTATATTTACGTTTATACAGATAGCTTCATATACACACAAAAGTTTCGACGGTAAATAAGCGGGCGTGTGTATACATATATATTTGTGGGCGCGTTTCGACGCGTTTAAAGCACTGATTGAATGTCTGTTGCAGTCTATAAATAATAATGTATAAATGGTGGAGACTGCCTCGAACGTATATTTATTTGTTATGTAATTAAAAAATAACGAAACGAACGAAATAATTGACATTTACGACTGATTGAAAATTGAACGCGAAAAAGAAGTCAGAAAAAAAATGGAATGTTAAAACGGAAAATTTTGTACCTATAATAAACGAGTCTTAACGCACCTAGAAACATAAACGTGTGTGTGTGTGTGTGTGCATTACGTTCATGCGGTTTCGGTTCGCCACGAAAAAAATAATAAAACTTACGTTTACGTTTAAGCGAATCGTTATGAATTCAAACGGATCAATCGATTGCCCCGTTATGTAACGTAATAGTTTAGTGTAAACGTAGACGGTAAATAATTTTACATCGTGTACGGCCATCTTTAAAATAATAAGCAATTTAATTTTTTAATCGCTAAAAGCTTTTACGCGTAATCGAATACCAACTTTCGAAGTTAATTAATTATAATAAAATTACGACGTGCCGCGTTGCGCAAAATTATTACGCCGACGAGCGCGATTAATTTTCAAACGACAGTCGATTTATTTATATACGTACTATATACACACACACACACACACACACACACACGCATATATATAAACGTATAAAACGAACGAATAATAATCGCACGATAATCTGCGAATTGTGTACGTCTACGACGTAAAATTGTAATCAAATAGAGAGATAGCGAATATCCTTCCCCCCCTAAAGTGTTTAAATACATAAAGTATTTTCGAGTTCATGTTTTCCGTTCTCGTTGTGGACAAACACTGTTTTAAAATTTGTACCCTACGAAGACACGTATGGTTTCCGAACATTGTCGGATATCTACGAAATTATATATATCCAGTTCAGTTTATAAAGCGCTATCTAGTTTCTATATTTTTTTTCGTTCTCTTTTTTACTATTCTCTATTATTATTATGTACGTGCGCGAGTTTATATTCTTGTGCAACAGCCTATCAGGCGTATTACACACCGCGCGTCATCTAAATAAGAAAAACACGTCTCACGCGAGTTGTTCGCCTAAATTTACGCGTTTATTCGTACACGCAATTTTCGTTTCGGAAACTACGCCCAGACAAAAACATGCTAATGTTGAAAACATCAATCGTTAAGCCCCTTAACTCCGACGATATTTAAGACGTTTTTTCTTTTATTTTGGTATGTCTAAGAGAATCGCCCGAATTTTTTTTCTTTTCATAAATCATTACGATTTCGTCAAAATCTAGTGGTTGTTATACTTCGGGTCGAAATAATTGCGATAATTTAACACGACCGACGATCACGTCGTCCATAACGGTCGCCTAAAATACGACCGTCGAAATTCATAAATCGAATTTAGTTGGGGAGGGGTTGGGTTTCAAATCGAAACGCCCACGTTGTAGTCGAGCCTTTAATAATTTCCAAGGTTTCACGAATTAATAACGGCGCGCGTTGAAGACGCGATCGACAATCGTTTTACCCGAAAAATAAACGTTTTTTACCCGGACCGACGCCGACGGTAATTCATTCCGTACATAACGCGGGCCGTCAATAGTTCGACCGGAACGTGAAAACTAAGCGTAACGTATAATTTTTTTAACAAAAACGTACAATCTACGCGCGAACGCATAAATTTGCGTAATACGGTTAAATTTTTTAGACGCGTTTATTTTCGATATTCCTCGAGACCGTCGAAACGGAACCAGAAGCCTTTATCGACCGTTTCGTTCAGCACGGCTGTACAGTTGAGCGCTACGGAAATCGATTATCTACGCGAACGACTGCGGATGTTTTGGACGCGCGTATTGATTCGAAATTGCCAACGCATTCGTGTTCCTGGACGTGATTTTTAATGTGGAGAACGCGCGGCGCGTACGCGAAATTCGAATAAAAAATCGATTTCGCGAATAATTACGCGACCGGGCGTTCAACGGTAATCGTACTCTCGAGTACATTGTCGCGATCGAATTATTACGCCGTGGCCTTATTTTTTATATTATTATTATTATCGGAACAAAGGAAAAAAGTGTATAAGATAGGGCGATCCGGATACAGGCGGCGTGTATATACGTATTGACTTTTGTTACGTAGAGTTATTTTTTTTTTCGTTTTATCGCGTTTTTCCTTTTTTTATGAAACGATAACGATGACCGTTCTCGCTGTCCGTTTCTTATGTATATACATAAGCGTTAAAACGACCGATACAAACTTTATTAATTCCGATTTTCCTCCGACGCGCAGCTTTTTTTATTACTTTTTCTTCATCCTTTTTTAATGTTATATTAAAGCGTATATACGTTTTTAATTTTGTACGTTTTCGACTCTCCGCCGTCCCACTCCCGTCACAAACACCCCCGCAGCAGTCGTCGTGTTGCCACCGCCGCCGCTTGTCTCCGCCAACTATCATTCCCTCACTCTTTCTTTCTCTCTCTCTCTCATCCCCCTCATTCTCTCTCATTCTCATTCACTCTTTTCCTCACTCTCTCATTCATTCTCCCTCACTCATCCACCGTCTCGCTTCCTCTCACCGCGCTCGGATATATTTTTTTTTATATTCATCGTTCAGTTAGTTTATGCAAGGCTCAACGGATCCGATTAACAAAGTGTTTTCCTCCCCCAAATATATATTCTTAGTATTACCCGAGTGTCCGGGCGGCGGGGAAGCGGTCTACGGCGGAGGGAGCGTTGGTTTTAAGCCGAACGGAATCAAATTTATTATGTTTTTAAAAATGTCAATGTTTTATATTCGCGGCATTATTATTCTCGCGCGCCAGCGCAATAACTTACGTGATACGATAATGAAATCGAGAGATTACACGCGTCGCACCGGCGCGGAGGACGACGAGGGCGGAGGGATGCGCGCGAAATACGGGGAGGGTATTGCGTTGGCGCGGAGCCCGCGGGGTAAGTGTTTCGGAAGAAACAGGGCATATATGCGTGCGTGTGTGTGTGTCGGCGGAGGGGTGCAAAAAAACAAATAAATCCGCCGCCCTTTTAATTCTTTATACCGTTAAAATACATTTTATAAATCGTGAACGAAAATAATGGACATATTGACATTTTTAAGCTTGTCATGTACAGACGATTTTTTTTTCTTCGTCGCCGAAATCATTAATTGGTGTGGCGCTATTCCTCCCTATCTTTCTTTTTTTCCCCCTCCCCTCTGCCATATACATTATAATAAATACGTGTACGTCGTCGCCGTTGTTGGTCGACACGGGGGCAGCGAAAGAATAAATACAACGCGTGTTCGTGACGATTCGAGTAAATTGTAAACCGACCCACGGACAACGCGGGGAGGGAAGGGGCTCGTCAACATTCGCGCCGGAAATGTGTCATATTCGAAAAACGATTGTAATACGAGAAGGGCGAAGATAATAACGGGCACGATAGCTATTCGAAAATAGAATGAAAATGTCCGACGAAAATCGACGCCTACCTAAAACGTTTAACGACCATCGTTTGTCTCTGTAATATTATAATACGAATATAAATAATAACGGTGTATAATTACGACGTTTATAAACGCTCGAAATGTGCGATCGCTGTAAAACGAAGTTGTTTCCCCCTTACGATTTTCTAGGTTTTTTTTAGCAAATATATATTTACACAAACGAAAAAACTCTCGTTGTATATAGTTAATATTCAAATTAGTCCTGTATATATATAACGCGTAGATATTTATATATCAGGCAGCCCATAAATACGCTTAAAATCGTTTTATTATCTGTGTATACAAATTATAATGTTTTGCCATAATAAAAACACTGGAAAAAATCAAATACCATTATTTTTGTATAATTTGTTGCGATAACTATTCTAACGTAAATATTAGTAGTATGGAAATATGCCAATAAAAAGTTATACGACCTATACACACACACACACACACACTTACCCTGTCAAATATGTTAAACGTTTTTAAACATAACAGAGCTCGTGTGCTTCCCGCGTGTGCCGTGTTACGCGTGGCACGCTGTATACGAACGTTTGCTGTATGTACGGTATTTCATTTTATTTGGTAAACGTTCCGTGAGATGCGAATTCGGCGTTGTATTTATGTATACGCGTACGGAGAGAAGATAACCCATTCTCGCGAAGAATACGTTTGAAAAGCATTCGGAATGTGTAATCGAACCAACGGTATGAGTGGGTGACGGGTGGGGAGAGGATTATTATTAATAATACTTTATCGAAAACGCGTTTGAATTATTTGTTCGATTATCGCGTAAAAGGTGTACACACTCGTACGTTTTCGGTAAATTAAGACGAAGAAGTTGGTTTCGAAGTTGTCACAGACAACGTAATATCTCTCGAATTTCGATCGTGATTGTTCTACTTGTTACGAGAGAACCGAGGAAAAATCGAAATATCGAAAATTCGCCGTGAAAAATTTCACGCGTTTTACGCAAGCTAAGTATTTGACGTATTGTACGCAGATGTATTATCTGAAACATTTCATCGACCTTATACAACAAGTCGCTATCTGTTGCTACTTAAACCGTTCTTTTATTTTTGTTTTTCGTTAAATCGGCAATACACCCACTGTTCCGGTACGTCGGTGGATTTTTGGGCAGTGGTATATAAACCGTCCTAGCGTTAAGTACTTCTTCCGTAATATAATCATCACGAGTACTGGCGGAGATCGATAATTAAAAACGGGTATATAAAAGAATATCGTACATTAATAACCGAGCGCGTAACAATCGTTACCGGGATTAGTAAACATCGTAACACCGTACGATTTTTTTTACAAATCGTGTTCCAGAATATTTTTAGTTACAATAGTCGTTCGTATATTTATATAACGTTTTTTTAAATAATCGTTATTAATAGAACGGGCAATGTTATCTTAAACGTTTTTCCAAATTCAAAACAAATGTTGATAATGTACGCGACATTTTACGTTTCTCTTTCCTTAACGAAATTTCACAATAATTTTTTCGCGGGAACTATTGCACACATGTATGCCCGTTATTTAATGGGGGACAAAACGGGAATTGCGACGCACTAAATTTAAATAGGAAGTCATATATACATCGCGTATAACTTAAATGTTTATTTTTATCTTTTACAATTGACTATATTACATTTCGTATTAATTCGGTTTTACGATTTGTACGTGATCGAAGAAACGCGTTTTAAATTCAAATTCGAATTTATGGATCGGTGACGTCTTTTCAAGCAAATTTTTAGTACCGAAGTGTACGGATTATTTTGGAATTCGGAATACGATTCGCGTGTTCGTTTTACGTTTACAAATATTTCAAAGGATCTTTTAAACAATATAATCGCTAACTTTTGGGGCCGCGGACTACTTATTAATTTTTTTTATTTACTTACTTATTAGCCATCAGTTATTTGGTTTTCAGTAAATAATCGTGTCGTACAAACCAGGGGTGTAAATAACGTGTGAATCTATTATAATACGTAACGCATCAATACGTTTACCTGAATTTTGAACGCGCGCGAATCATATATCCGATAAAAATTCAATTTTTAATGACAATTGGCGAGCGAAATTCGTAGTTAGGAAATCGTTCCGAACGAAAATTCGAAAAAATTATAGCCGACATCACCGCGTGATCAAAATATAGTGACAAAATAATACGTTCGAGATTGAAATTATATACAATGTGGAAGCCCATTTTTTCTAAAACTATATTTTATGACGGGCGACGAACGTTTACGTATTTCCACGTACGAACTGAACGACTTCGAGATCAAATTTTCATTACTGATAAAGGAACATTGGGTCCACAAACACATATCATTCAATCAGTTAAAACTAAAACGATAAATATACATGGAAGGATTATTGTAAATCGGTTAATAATAATATTGTGTACGGTGATTCGGTTCGGGTGGTAGGATAATTTTGAGCGTAAATAAACTAAAAGTCGTAAAATCAACACGCGGACGTGGCGTTTGAATATTGTACGAAATTGTTTATACGGTCGGATTTTTTCTTAATTATTCGTTGCCGCGACGGCAAAGTGGACCAGAAATGAGAAACGTACCGTATGCATGTTTTACCACGAACGAATCGCAAACATTTTCCCGCCAAACGATCAGAATAATAACGTAAATAAAATATTTTTTATATTGTATTGTAAATATATCGCGCAGTGGCCATCGAACGAGAACGAAAGTGCTCGAAGACAAACGCGAATTTTAAGAAAATAAGCGAAAACGTTAGGACTGTACGGCGTTATTAAATGAATTTCGTAGTTCTTAATCGTATTTTAAACGTTAACTAGGGGACTTTCGTAAATACGGCCCCAAATCTGAGTATTCGACGATATTTTAAAAACCGCGCGAATCGTTAATGGAAAATTTCATCGATTTTTTCGAAATTCACGTGATCTCTTTCGTATGACCAAAAAAAAAAACGCTCGGCGACAAGCACGAATAATCGGTTTACCTTCCCGAAATTTAAACACGAAAAACATTTTCCGTTTCGTAAAATTCCGACGCGTTTACGATTTCCCCCGTGATATTTTGCGGTACATTCCACACCTGTAGCCGTTTCGACCGAGTAAGGAGGCACCTCAAAATGGATTCTTGCGCATAATTTTTACACACGAGCGGAATTCGCTCGAATTTTCGCTCCGCCGTGTCGTACTTTCTATTGTCTGTTCGTTCGCGCGCGTCTCGTTCGATAATATATTTCACGCGAGTGTCCGTTACAGAGACGTGATCGGAATCGACATTTAAAATAGGCTCGTTTACTAAAATCGTAAAAGTGGTAAAAATATGTATCGAAAACCGACATTTTTACAGCCCGATTGTGTACCATAAATGTCGATAGACATTTAAATGTAAAGGACTGTCTTACTTGGTCTACATATCAGCGACTCCGGTCTAAAATCGTTATACACAAACGTACGGACGTATAAATCCCCAGTTCGACGTTTGGTGTAATTTTGGACGCTCGCTATTCGTTATTGCGTTTTTTTCGATATAAAATATTTTTCGTCGTTCACCGATTTAAATAATTCTTTCTCGCGTTATTTTTATGTTTCGTTAGGAGTTTTTATTATTTGCGTCGTCATAAGTTCCGATGGAATTAATTTATGCGTACAATATACGGGGAGAGGGCGAAGTAGAATATAAGAAATCCGTTCGCGCGAATAAGTATAATCAGGCACAGCGGTAGAACATCGCGGAATACGCGTAATCGGAGGAAAATCAATAAGGAAAGCACGGGGAACATCCGATTAGATTATGAAAAATTTTAAAAAAATGCCGAAAATAATGGCCGGAAAACCATTCTATCGTAACAAATCGTACACGAAACGTGGGACCGATCTTGGTCGGTACGATTTCGTACGCGAGTGTAAAGTCTACGGAACGAGAAAACCGTAACGAAAAAAGAAACACTAACGTAAAATAAAAATAAAGGGAAGTATAAAAGGAAAACCTCGCGTCGTCACTATATTTATATACACGGCCGTCCGTCCATCCGGCCAGCATCCCCCGGAGTAATGAAAAATATTTTACAACTATAGAATTTCGCCAATAAAGCAGCCACCGTAAGTATACTGCCGCCGTGTACACGTTCGCTACATGTCCGTGCGCGTATGTGTGAGTACATGCATGTGTGTGTGTGTGTGTGTGTGTGTGTGTGTGTGCTCGTGTATACGAAAAACGATTTCGGGAGAAAGTCACGCGGATTTGTGAAATATTAAACGGACCGTCGTGCACCGTCCCCCGCTCCGTAGGTCCAACCATGGTACTGGTATATATACCGTCCGCCCGCACCGTGTCGGGTGACAGGCAATAATTTGCCGGACCCTTGACCGTGTTATATACCCTCGTCGTCCCCCTCGTCGTCCCCGGGGCCAGAGGACCTTCTCCGGACCGCGACCGGCCGTATATTTATACATGTATGTATCGTATGTGTGCGCGCGCGCGCGCGCGTGTGTGTGTGTGTGTGTATCCTCGCGGGACTGGCCAACGCCCCTCCGTCACGCCGGACAAGCCGTTTCTTACATAAAATATTACCCCGTTGTTTATCAAATGTAAATTACATCGCACGTTGACAAGTTAATTTTTTTTCTCTCTCATACTATATACGCGCGCCGCAGCCTTTATTTTTTTATACTTTTTCCCTTTTTTTTTTCTATCAACAATGGTTTATTCCCGCGCGTCTCGCGTTTTTTCGATATACCCGCCCCCGGCCGCTATCGCCTATAATTTAATCTTCGATATCGATTCCGCTTGGCGTCCGTCCGGTTTTGTGTTCGTACCGATATTCGACGGACACTCGACAATTCGAAGCTGGATAAGGGACCTACGGAAATTTTCCAACTACCCAGTGGTTCGTAATTAGGGTGAAAAACAAATAGTCGTATCTTCGTCAATCCGTTACTATTCTCCGAAGTTGACGAGGAATTTTTTTAGGATTAAACGCGCTCGTCAGCGACGAATCTTATTCCGCAACCAACGGAACGCCACTAAACAAACTACCGACAAACCTTGGAGCATCGTCTATCGTACAACGCCGACGAATACGGATAATTTTTTTTAATCGAAAATTATTCGACGATTTTGCAACAGGCTAGTCACGCTCGATAACGTTATAAGAAAAACGACGTTTACGAAAAACGAAAAACTTCAACTAGAAAAGTATAGATTTTTATTTTGATAAATATAAACGTGTCGTTCTTCGGAGTCTTCGTATCGTTATTCGATGATTGTTTCGAACGTTTGTAAATATTGCAATCGCCCGAGAGACTTAATACTAACTAAAACCAAATACTAACGTTAGACATTAACCAGTTAAAAGTTATGTTAATTGTAATAGGGCTACTCAATTATCTTTTTAGTTACGTCGATCAAACTCCGTGTACTTTAAGTTAATTTCATACAGCGGTATACAATCGATTAAAATTAGCGACCACCTGGGTAACGTAAAATAAGGTAGATACCGCGCTGAGATGTTTATTTCACGCTACTTGTTTCTCGTCAATTGAAAAAATGTCAATTTCAAACCAAGCCCCGGACTTAACGGTCGGCTCTTAACGGAGATTTTCGTTTAACTAGGTCGTTTCGTATTAACTCGGCGAATAATAAAAATTATTGACCTTGTCGTCGGCGAATTCGGAACCGCGCGGAACGCAAGCGTATTGGCTTTGTTATTTCACGCGTTCGCGTACAATTGGCGTACGATTATAAAACGTCCAAATTTTCGCCGTCGAAATGATAGAACGCCTACGTCCATAACCATTTTATCGACCAAATCGTTAAACAATTCATTCTTATTTGTATTAGACATATATACGCGTGTATAGTTGATTTTAACGGTATAATATCTAGCGTGTATATATGTACACATGTGTGTGTGTGTGTGTACTTTACGAGGGGTCGTTTAGATTTTAAGCTATTGGTTTTACAATAATGTGTTTTTTTTTGTTCGGAAAAACACTTTTTGGGGAGCAGTAAAAGTACTTCAAACGTTTCGTGTACATCACCCCAATATATATATATATATAAATTGATTGGAAAGTGGACACAGTTGTACTTATATAAATGTTCATCATTGCGAAGTCTCGATATACACTTTTCGAAATTATAAACGGGAATAGTTACGAAACAACGTGCGTTATATTGTCGAGATTTCGATTATTTTTACTCGTTTCTTCCTTAAACGCATTTCGGCGAAGACGTAACAATTCCAAAGCGATTATTTCGCGCGTTTTCCAATCGAAATTTTTTTCGTCGTCGTATTCGACACGAAAATATTGTTTTTTTTGATCAGGTACGTGGGAGCGTATTGATTTTCGATCGTTCGGTTACGTTTATTTCGGTGAATATAGAAAGGTGATTCGTCGTAAACGCGTAATTATTGACGTGTTGGCGTTGTTTTGCCGACCGCGTGGGTATTGGAAGTTCGTTTCACGTACGCGCCCGAAAATTTGAAAAACAAAACGTACTTGGGCATCGAACTACGCTGAAAATCGATCTCTGTACACGACAGTCCGTTATTGGTCTAAAATAAATTCGCAACGCCGCAACCGTGAAACTAACATAATATATCGTGATGTGTTCCGTGACACTTGAGACGAATAGGCTGACATTCTATTCGGAAAAAAATTCTTATAATGATCCGTCGAATTTGAGTCAATTGTGTACAACGTGCGTATATAACGAAAAGTAAATAAATAACAACGCATAAGGCCTATTAAATCAGACATTGAACATTTCTCGTTTACGTGCCACGCACTAATCAAAAGTATGGCGCTACGAAATCGTTTCTTTTTAACTCTTTGAAAAATTCACGTAAAAAGGGTCGTGAATAATAGATAAGACAAATCACCGAGCGATGACACGTTTTTGGCTTTCAATTTTTTATTGTTGTATTTTTTTTTTAACTAAAACTTTTTTCCGGGGATCTACGAATTTACACGGACGACGCTTTAATCATTTTGGAGGATTGCCGAGGGTAATCATTAATGAGAGGACTCCGACGGCAGATGAACGTAAATTTGATATTTTAAACAACAATCACTCGTTATACTCGAAAATGCGAAAACAGCAGTTGTTCGTTTAAAGTTTCATTCATTTCGACCTAAGCTGAAAAATAGGTATAATAATTGATCGGATTTACGAATCCAAATTTAGGAACCTTGTTTATTTTAATCTACTCTTTTTTTATAATTTTAACGGGAAAAGTAATTTTGCGCGTATATAATTACAAATATTCGAACTAAAGACATGGACAAAAACTTAACGAGTGAAGTTGACAACAGTCTAAGTTTAACATCTAGTTATAGTCGGGCTAAATGACATTGACGGATTAATTTTACAAAAATTAAAACAAGTTACCGGACGATTTGAAGAACTTTTAAAAATGTTATAGTCATTCGTTAAGTGTTTCAACTATCGTACCTACGAAATTTCCGAAAAAAACGACAGTCTTCCCCCTTACCATTAGTGGACGGCTTAGCTATCGTTAACACGTCTTCCGCCTTCTGCCCACCACATACCCACAAATCGACTTCGCTTTGACCGGCTGGTAGTAAAACTATATTTAATCGACCCAATTTTCGTTCAATTGATCGTTAACATTGGCCATCGTCGTAACTAATTCGTACACGTGTTACAATTACAACGAATTATTCGGGAACGGAACGCGAACGTGCACCTCAATACGCCGTCCTGACAATGCATTTGATAACAAACAATAATAATAATAATAATATAATCGTGGAAGCGGTCGACACGATCTGTAAGCAGGTATACTAGGAATAGACTGCCGCGGTAAACAAATTACTCGATTATCAACAACAAAACGTATCTTCGCTTTCTATCTCTCGTACGTAACGTGTGTGTGTGTGTGTGTGTGTACGGGCGTATTGTTCTACATCGTGACAACAATAATTGTGTTTCGTTTCCTCGAACGCGCCCACGTCACCTAAATCCGCGATTGTTTTCGATACTGTTGTGCGGTTTATTTTTCGGCATCGTTGACGCACGATTTTCGACTCGAAAATTAACATACGTCGCGTGTTCCGGACGAGAACGCGCGTCGACGACTTGCCGCGACGAATTATTCCGTCGTGTACGGTGTGATTTGTGTGTGTGTATTTTTTTTTGTAAACACCAGCCACCGATCGTCAGCCCGAGTTTTTGTACGTTATTTGTACGCCGTTTCCGAAACGATCCGGCGCCGCTCCCACGTACCGTTAACGATAATGTAAACATTCGAACGGCAATTCGCGTGTGTCTTCCGCGAAGAATTGAAAATGCCCAAACCGAACCGGACCTGGATTTGGAAGGGCGTCGTTTAACCACAGGGTGTACGAATTTCCGACGAAACGTCTCGAATTACGGTCCGATATCTACGCCGTCAAACGCGGCACCGTGACTGAAACGTAAACGACGATTGCCCAGGACGTATTCGTCAGAATTTAAAAGCCGAAGAATCCCCGTGAATGTTTATTCGTTAAGGATCGAAATCGTAGCTCAACATCGCTGGCCTTCGAAAGCAATCACGTAACTGTTGCGTGTGCCGCATTTTCCACCGTTTATTTTCTACCGTTCAAATTTGTCGCTAAGTACGTTTGAAATCGCGCGAGTTGAAATCTAAATAATTTTTTGCGGTTTTCCCGCGTTTTTTCGATCGCGATTTTCTCGATGTTCCGCATTCGTTATACAATATCCGCTATTTCTCAACGTATTCCCCGTCGCGTTACGTTTTGAAGTACTCGCCGAACGTTTTAATTATTGAACACGAAACTATCGACGTCACCCAAATTCGATCGTTCAGTTTGGTTTCATCCGCCGAAGCTTAACGTAGTGCACATGTATACCGGCACGGTATACAACTTAGCTTTCATTATGACGTTCGGACTGACTTCGAACGCGGTGAACGGTTTAAATTTAAAACGATCCCTCGGTATGAAAATACGCCTGCGTTCGCCGTACGATCTCGAAGTTTAGATTCCCGAGAGAAAAATGCTCGTGCACACGCGGTATTCTAGAGACATCAATTTTCGAACAATCGTTCCCAAACCGCGTGCCTTCTAGACATTTACTGAAAATAACTACTCGACCGTGTTCGGCGATTTAAAATTGAACGTAGTTAATTTGGTTTCGCGACGCCGTTTCGGGCACGTAAAGTATTAAAGCCTACGCTGGTTTAATAATAAACGATGAACATTAATCGATCAAGTATTAAAGTGAAACGGTTTCGAGATCGTCGTAGCTAGACACGTATCCGACATAGCGATGAATATTACGCGGCATAAGTTAACCACGCACTGCGTATATACAAAACGACAACAATACAAATTCGAGAGTGAATACAAAAGAAAAGGAAAAATAATTTATAATTTCTAAAATTCGTCCCCGAAATGTTGAAACTCGGCGAAGAAATAAATCGAAGAATAGGTGGGCATTTACGTTAGCCGCGGATTTTTAATACTTACGTACACGTACGAAATCGTCGAAAAACAAAATCGTCTTCGTAAAATGTACATTTCCGGATTCCTAATAATGAATAATTTTTCGCCTTAAACACGAATGTTCGGACAGGAAACGTGCCCATTGAAGGAAAACAACAGTAGAATTACGTTCGTCATTAACAACAATCCGTTCGAACTGTATAATTAACAACGTACGATGTTAGACTGTTATTTTCGAAGGAACGTTTGACCGTTTAAATTTTATGCCGTTTCGAATAAGTGTACTAACTGGGACGGTGTTCGTTTAAGAATTGTTCGATTTACGTAGAAACCGCCGGTTACAAAAAGGAAATCGTCCTAGAACATCAGCGTTCGTCATCAAATGGCACGTTTTAAACGAAACGGGAGCCAAAATGCAGTTCGGAAAATTTGCGAGCCCGACACCACTGACGACGGTGAATTTTTAAAACGAATTATACTCTACCGCCGCTCGTGTTATAAGAGACGCATAACAGCAATTACGTACATAACGATAATACGCGTTGAACGGTACCCGTGACAAATGTTATTCACGTTTTTCCCCGCGGTGTCGATTACGCGTACTGTAACAACGCGAACGATAAAACGTATTTTTAACTTTGAACTTCTACGGTTTTTGCCTTTGTAGCGTTCCCGTCGATTGTTTTACACGCGTCTTATTAAAAATCAGGACGCTAATAATACGGTTCGTCGAACAATACACTTAAATCGTTCCGTTATACGCGGTGCGGGCCAACGCTTCAGTCCGCGCGGCTGCAAAGGGCGGAAGAATGTTTTAACGGTAGCAGTAACGTCGAGCGAGCTACCCTAAAAATGATACACCGCGAGTAATATAATTATTGGTCGAATTAGTCACAAACAATATGTCCACTATTCGTATTTTATTGCGCGCGCGCCGAGGGCGGGCGCGGCGGTGTTTCGACGTTATTAAATCCGTGAATTTTCGACGGCGACCGAAACGGTAGATCGGTTATAGAATTATCGTCGTCGTCGTCGTTGTTGTTCTCGCGTTGGCCGGAGAATCGAAACGAAAACACGAGTCGCGATAAACGTTTAGGCGGCGGCTGTGGAGACGAAACGTTCTACCGGTGTCGTCAATAGAGCAGCGCACCGAGGTCGTAGAGGCGATAATTTTCGATTCCGGACGAAACGTCGAATGGATCGGTACGTGTTTTATTTATACGTTTTTGTTTATGTAGCCCGTGAGCACTTTTTCCGTGTAAACGACACGCGGAGTAACTTTCCGACAGCAAATTGCGTGTGGTTGACACAATATCGGACACGTTTTGCCGACATGTTTCCCAGCGTGATTTGACGCAACCGAGAAATTGTACTCGACACAAGAATATAACGGGTAAAAATTTCGACATTTCGCTTTTAACGTTAGACAATTTTAGTATTTTTAAACGGCCCGAAATCAACAAATAATTACGGCATCGACAACGCAAACTGTTATTGACTATACGTGTCAGTCGACGTTTGTATACTTCTAAAAATAATATCGTTTGATTTAGCGAGCAAAATTATGATGACGTAAAAAAAAAATATGCACGCATAAGCCTGGTGGTGTTGAAAGTTACTCGTATAATTTCCATTTTCAAAGTCAATTTAAAACAAGTACCTAGACTTGGTTAGAAGTTGTCCAATAATTGGTATTACCGTGATATTTATTGGGACGTATTAGTCCCATCGACGTCCTACAAAGTTTTCAAAATACTATTACGTTCGCGTTTTCAAACACCGAATTAGACACGAATAACGTTACCTAATTTCGCCGATTTCAATTCGGTCATTTCCTTAGAAAAGATTGCGCGCTCGAAGTAATCGAAACAAAACCACACCGGTTAAAGTTGAAACAAAAAATCGGCGCGCTCGCTGAGTAACCTTTCGACAAATAATTTACCAATCCGTAGACGTCCCTTTCCTTGCCCCTTCGGGAAGATTATATGCAAGGAACGGTAGATTCGTTCGTTTAGGTCGGTTAATACGGGCCATCCCGAGTGCGCGACACCTAAGTCCAAACGAGAACCGTACACCGACTTCGGTAATCGGTCATATCTATCGCCGGATATCCCCGGTCACCTTCACAAGAACGGATTGTTTGCGGCCGACCAGTATTTCGATAATCGCGTCGCGCGCGCCTCTTCCCGTAGGTTCACTCGATAACGTACCGAGCGTGGTGGGCACACGATTTCAAAAGGAGTCAATGGAAACGCCAAACGGGTCTTCAATAATAACGTATATACGTCGTACAAAAGTATACGCCCAAGCGCCGAACGATTTTACGCGCGTATTATAAATCAACGACAAACGCGTTCGTATACATCCAGTCGGTACACCAGAGGCATGTGTGTATATTACGGCGGTTTATCGATTTTCACCAAAAAATATAACGACGTAACGTGGCCGTACAACGCGGGCGACAAATATAGCGCGCTTACTTTCGGTGTATGTAACGCGTAATTTTTATTCATTTTTATCGTTTATTCGCTTTTCGAACCCCCGGATTTTCGAAAACTTAACGTTTTTGAAATTTGATACTCAGTTGCGCGCGACACCGCGTCAAGCGTCCGTTTGACGCTCTTTGGGACGTCAATTCGTACGCGTCGCCATTTGACCATTGGCTTCGAATTCGAAACGTGAAATAATTAAAACCTCTTAAAATTTAATTACATGCGACATAATTCGGACGATTAAAATTTCCCTCCGTGTCTCTTGTTACGAAAGCGTCGTAAAAATGTGCCCGGCTATTATAACCGTACACGTCGTAATATTTCGTCCCTAAACGTACGAAACGATAAAAAAATTCGGGTAATCATTTCGACTGATGCGCGATTTCGTCGCAAATGTACCTGTTACAATCAATGGATAAACCTTAAATTGCGCGCTATTATTGGAGAATTTTATATCGAACGCCACTTATCGATTTCACGACTTTTCATCAACTAAAAACATAAAACCGATATTTGGCGACGTACATCAATCACCTACGTCACCGTCTACGAATACGCCGTTCAGTGGGTCACTATGCGTGTTTTCCATGTCGAACTTGGCAACGAAGGTTTGTCCATAGCGTTGTGTGTCGAGTTTGTAGAAATCGAACGAGAAATTTTTCGAAAAATACCTCACCAAAATTCGAAGCCACTGTTTATGGTGGTCGTCAACTACGCGGGCATAATAGTTTAGGCGGATGTGGATGGTGAGACTGACGTTTTCAAATACGACACCGTCGTCGTTTCGAGAAAAGGCGATACGAAAATGATTGCAACGACTCGAGCGACATGAAAAAAACGGATAAACCGACGTAAACTCGAGTAATACGAAACGAGTATCGTTTACAAAGTCCGACGAGTAAATCGCGTTGTTACGAAACGAGTAATTCGTCACCAATCGAACGACCCGCGACTAAATTCGACCATGAACCCGCACAAGCGTCCCGAAATATATCGGTTGTGTTTCGGGTACGTTTTCGTGTACCCGTCGAGCGCTTTGTATCCGTGGCGAATACTGCTGAGCGAGCCGTACGGATTCCGCGCCACGGCCACTTATTATTCGTCAAATTGGTCACACGCACGTATCGCGAACTGTATTCGTTCGGCATTTGCATTGGCGTAATCAACGAGGCAGATTTGTTCCTCGGTATCGGAACAACTCGCGTTTAATTCACGATTACGTGCCAGTAAAGGGACCGTCAACCATATTCGATTACCGATTAACGAATTGACGACTCGAGAAATTCGTTCGACAATTTCGTACGGTAGAGCCCGATTGTGTTTTTACGGCCGGTTTTATCAACGAACAATAATCGATTAACGCGAAGCGCCGTTACGTTTACAATTATTCGAATCGCCCGGACGTCGTGTCGGAAACACGGGATAACCACCGGCCAACATTATGAACGAACGCTACGAGTGTCCTACGTCGTCGGCCGCGGATGCGGTATTTAGGGAAAAGGTGACGTACCGCGCGACGACGGTAAAAGGCCCGTTGAAATAATACGAATTCGTCGCTTTCGAAGGAGGGGCGGCCATTTCCGAGATATGAATAATTAATTCTCTAAGCAGATAAACGCGCTCTTGCGATTTGCGCAAATAAATAAATACGCGTACGCGAACGCGTAGGGCGCAATATAATACATACGGACGTATAGGTGCGTTCGGTCATGTGTGTGTGTGTGCGCGCGCGCTCGCATATATTATACTTTCACACACACACACATATATATGTATATATGGATCCGATATTACACCGTGTGTATGCCATTAAATGTATCAACTCTTGTTCAACTCATTAATGCAATCCTATTCAGCGGCGTGGAAAATTAATGTACATCTGACTGGAAAAGCCCTTTGAACTTTTGCAAACTAAACGCATGGGTTTTCACGTCGAATAAACATATTCGTTTTAAGCTGTAAAGGGTTGTCTAAAATTGCCCGCGCCCCCGCCCCGCGAAATCCGCCGTAGCCAACTACACCTCCCCCCAACACGTCCCACACCGTCGCCACCGCGTCCGGGCCGGCAGCCGGTGTTGTGCAACGCGCCGGATTACAAACGCCTCTGATTTTGTCACTTGCATTAAATATTAGCTTTTCCTTGGGCCGCCTTCAAAGTGTTATACGCTTAGAGGTAACAAATATAAAAGCCTGTATACGTATATAATATATACGAGTGCGTGTATAAATTTTTCGCTTATATATATATATATACGTGTGTGTGTGAGTGTGTAAAGAATATAATAATATCTACCGCGGGACAAAAACGTATTATTCATTAACGACTCGGTTTAATTACGTTTTTTCCGTCATTGCTTGACGAACGACGTCCGTATCGTGATTTATGAAATGATTACCGCGGCGACTATTGTTTGCTGCTCGTCAGGGCGTTGCTCGCAAAATCGGTTCTTTATTTACGTACTTATAATTTACGCGTGTTTTACGCGTGCGTTGTACAACGAAGAGCGAAATAACACCGTAAAAAACAAGCCGCGGATACGAATTTCCGATTTTTGGCCGCTTCGACAAACATGCATGATGCATGATACATGATCCGTCGACATTTCATATCGATTTAGACAAACGGGCCACGAAAAAAGCGTTTTCTTGGACACTTAGTGTTCTCGGCCGACGACATTCGTTCGCGTTTTTCTCGGTTCGTTCCGTCAATGAGACCATTTCGATAGTCCCGTCAGGCCACCGTGTTCGAGGGATATTACAAAGCGCTTGAATTCGACCAATACGTGTCAATATAGGCACTAACGAATAACCTACCCGAACGCACTACGTCAAGCGGGTGAACGGATGAGGGCCCGCTCGATCGGCCGCTATAGAAAGTCTAATACTTGCCCTAGTCCGAAAATTCGTTTTGTTCTATCTCGCGCTTGTGTTTAAAAACAAAACGTTCCTTTCGGTCACGAATTATGTTTAAAAACAGATTCGAATACTCGGCACGCAGCATTTACTTCTAAATCAACCCGGGCGTTTTCACGAACGCGGTATTACTTTATTCGCTTCGTTTAATTCGAGTAGAAACGGCGGGAAAAAGTGGCGCGCCTCGTGTAAACGGGATGATCGTCGCGAGTGGGATACGAGGGGGTGGGTCCGTATACGCACGGTCGTATATCGATTGGAAAACCGTAGAAACGCGTGCGAAAAAATTGTTGGCCCCTCGCGCAACACCTATTACTTTTAGAAATACGTGTATATATATATATATATATTTATGGAGGACCGCGGCACCGCTGGGCCGGTATGTCTCCGCGTCGACGATAATAAATAATTACGCGGCCGGTACGCGACAATGAGAGCGTGGCAAATAATAAGCGAACGACAAATGTCGAAAGGCGAAGCGACAAAAGGAAACCGGAAACGTAGAGCAATACGCGAGTAAGCCAAACGGGATATCGCGCGTAGTGACGGCGACGTTATGTCACCAGTTACCGGAATTGATAACATTCTCCGGTTATTGTCGTACAATAATATATGTGACCTATAGGGGATAAAAATCGTATACAATATAACGGACGTACAATATACTTATACACTATATATAAAGGGGTTTCGAACCCCTCCTTTCAATCATCCAATCTGCATTTTCTCCAAGTCCTCGACAGTATTTTTACTATAAGCGCGCGTGCACGCACACACACACACACGTACACACACCGTATACATATAACGGCGGTGGCGGCAACTCGATTATTTCACACTTCTTACACCAAGAGAGAGCGAGAGAAAGACCCTCGCGAAATATAAGCACCGGACGGTTGTAATGAAATATGGCAATCTGTTTTGATACACGAGGGACCCGGCGCTATATCCTGTACGTATAACGCGTCCCGTCCACTTATTCGTCCATTTAAAGGCCCGTAAGTGTGCTCGTGCGCGCGTCGTTCACCCCAGCGCGTGAGCGCGCGCCGTGTACACTGCGCGCGCGCGCATATCCATCTCTAGAGATTTCGTCAACAATGACACCCTCGTTCGGGTACTTGACCAGAAATGAATATCCATTAAACAAGTAGTCCTTTGACATGTTATTACTAATATTGTATATATATATAGTTTTGACGAATGTAACGTTAAATCCGTATACTGCGTACACAACATTTGCACGCCCGGTGAATGGCGAGCGCGAGAGAAACCAACTGCTCGGCAGCGATGTGTGTGGGGACTCGAGGGAACATATACACGCACATCCCGTCGATAGCGTTTATCGATTATGGTCGAAGTCCACGAAAAAATGTCGTACGTTCGGAGTCAAATCAGCCCCCACACCGCGTAATAGAATTACGCGGACGCGACGTTTAATATTTCCCGTATTAAACGTTTTACGATGTTCATATTTAAAACTTATAAATTCAACTTAATATTGTGAACGCTTCGTATATTGAACCGATAGTTTAGGTGTACTACGAAAGCTTTAATTGCAATATTAACCCGACGGCATTTTATGTTGTCGTAAAACGTTTACTGCGTTTACTGTTAATCGATAGGAGGGTCTTATTCTTTTCGCCGGAGAAAGATTAAAAATTATAGTTTTTAATTAAAAGAAAGTTTTCCGTCAACTCGTGTATATACATATATTATAAGCAGTAAAAAAAAATTTTACGATTTAGCCGATGCCATAATTTCGATAATTTTTTTTTGTTTATTTTGATTAATTTTTTTAGAAACCGCGACGTGTTCAACACTTCCTACAGAACACGCACGCGATCCTAAATTAAAAAATTTTGCAAACGGACATATCGTACGACAGTCGTCGAACAATAGACGGCACTTATCCAAGTAGTACACATTCGACGGAACGCGCGTGTTCTTAGTTTTTATAAAAACGGATCTTCTTCACTTTCTACGATATAGACAATCGGCTAGTTCAAATAATATGATAGTCAACGCGCTCTAGTTGTAATAAACCGCGACGCGTTTTTTTACAAACCGCGACGTCTTATTTTCGTTTGGGCATTTTTTATTCGTTCCTCGAGTCTCGGTGACGGCATTTCCGCTGTGTTTGTGAACATTTGCGGGTCAAATTTCGGTTTTTGTAAAACGTTATCTAACGTTGTAATTTCAAGCGTAAAGTGGCTATATAACGCGTCAATCATTCAATATAGATCACCCGGTAGAAATCATTAATCTCGTTCGCGGGCAAAGTCGTCTTATTCGTAATTCGGTCGGTTCGTTCTAGGCAATTACGATTCGCCATCGTTCGTCATCATCTGACGTTACGTTTGTTTACGCGGTAACGTTAAGACAACTAGAATATAATTTCAACGTATCAGCATCGAAATCTAATTGGTACGATTTGTGAAAACGTCGAATGTATAGACCTATCACGATTGACAAAAATTAAAACATAGGAATGGACGGGACACTGATCGATCGTTTCCACCATTCGACTGTTACCGTGGTACATTCGACGACGATTTAGATATCCGGTTATATCGAAACGTAGCTTTTAATGGACTTGTAGAAGGATACGGTAAAACGGGCATACGCGTACGCGTAGTTTTTCCAAATGTTCGCGAAAATTGCCGTTAATTTCGACGCACGAGCGACTACTGACCTATACGTACGTATCACGTCGACCGAATTTATCGCGTCTGAATTCTCCGATAACATAGAAAATACCGCCGAACCGTAAACGCCTCGGTCCGCTCATAATTCCGAAATCGTATCGACCGAGTGTCACACTCGGATCCAGACAGACGGAAATTGCGACATTACATCGAGTACGATAACGTGACATATCCGCGTTGACGTTTTCAGTGCGCGATAATAAAAATTATTCGACGTTCCACAGTTTCGAAATAAATTCCAACGCGCGCGTTCGATATATACGTATATATTACACGATAGAATACGAAATATTATTTTTTCAACGTCGCGTGGCGAGTTTTTTCTTTTCGAACGCGACTTCGTTCTCTACCAACACGCATTCCGCTACGAAACAGCTTACCTACATCGTGTACTTCACAACACGTACGTAGCGTACCGTCCATAACACGAAGGTCGACGTGATATTATATATATACAAATATATATGTAGTTATTCGGGTAGAACAGTCGGAATGTCGACTAGACGTTTAGTAAACATAACGGCGTGACGCGCACGACCGTCCGTGTCCGACTGATGATAGTAAAAAAATCGTATTCACGCCTACCGTACGATTACGATTCGAATTTTCGACGCTATAATCAACGATAACGACCGGAATACGACTATGTTTCGTTGCGTTCGGGATCGTTTTACCACAATCGATTCTAACCCGAAATAATACTACGACTCTTTAACCGTTGTAGCTAATAATTCGCCACGTTACCGTTAATACGTTATTAGTAAATATATATGTAAAACGATCGATATCATACGCTTAACTCGAGATATCCGAAAACTTTTTAAATATTGGCTACCACCGCGAAATACAGTTCGGAAATTGAACGTAATAATTCCGACGACTAACGTGGATCACGACGCGTCGCACGTATCCCGGAGACGCGATAAACATTTCGAAACGCGTCGAAATAATCGTATACGGCCTGCAGCTAGGACGTACCATAGATCGCCCGAATTCGGAATATTAATGTTTTCTAAATCCTCGTCACGAAACACGTACGCACATACGAGCGCGTATATATATATATATATGTACGTGTAACGAAATATAATAATAAAACGCGTAACGCGAGCGACTTAATTCGTTAATGTGATTTCCGTGTGAAGTAGATTAAACATTTAATACTCTCCCCGCTTTAGCTCGCCATCGCACCATCGTCATACATAATAAACGTCCACACACACACACACATATATACGACGTATATATTATATTGATGGTCGCTAATGTTTAGGACTGTAGCGGAACAGTCACTCAGCAGCCACCGCGCGAGCGCGCGCGAAGGGCTTTTGAATATTTTTAACCCTCTGGTTCATTGTACGCGCGCGCCGTGTACGACAAGAACCCCCTCCGGCTCGGCGTACATAAATAGGGGACCGGCGGTGGCGGCGATTATTAAATACCAACATTACGTTGTAAAATAATTCGTCACAGTTTCCTGATTGCGTAATTTATTACTCCCGAGTCCGTTCCGACTTCGGCGAATATAACTCCGCGAATTATTCGAATCGACAAATTACATATGGTTTACTGACGCGTACGTGTATATGACGTAGATGACGGGCGCGTGTGCGAGTGTACGCGCCTCCTATATACTACGCGTATAAAAGCGATCCGTATTCGGCGAGAGTAACAAGGAGGGACGGATATAAATTTTATTAGCCGTCGTCGGGGAGCGCGCGCGCGCGAAACAAAGACGGCCGGGAAATTAATAATTGTCTGAACATAATGACGTCTTTATACGTATAATTTACGATCGGGTCGTTATCGAACAAAAACGACGTACGTCGCTTATACATTTCTGGAAAAAATTAATCGTATAAATATTTTCGTTACGTACGCACACGCCGCGTGGATACCGAAAAACCGAATTTTATTCGAATTTTTTTTCGCCCGTATCAACCCGCGTACACAACCGCCACAACGGTTAACGTACAATAGCGCGCGATCGTTATTTGCCGTCGTCGGGTCGTTAATATCGTCCGTATTTATTGCCAGGGAAATTATTTCATTGTACGGACGAGACTAACACGAGTGTGCGACCAATGTGACACACACACACATATGTATAAGCTGTTTGAGGAATTCTCGCAGAAACGCCTACGGGACGGGCAAATTCTTAAAAGCTCACGAGCGGGAAAACGATGAGAAATAAAGAGCGCGATTATCGAACACTTGACGGTATTTTTCGTTTTGTCGAACGGTCCTAAGGATTTTCGGCGAAACACGACGGAGAATAAAGTGTTTTTGCGCGAAAAAAGGCCCGCGGCACGCCGTCGAATTAACGAACGGATTTCAGGAGCCGATCGGGACGAAACCGAAAAACGCGCAGCCAATCGACGTGTCCTCGTATACCAAGTGTTTGTTTTCCCGACTCATCGTCGTAGGCCGGATAGGAACGTTTTAACGCGCGTTTCATCGGGAACGTTATGGAAAACGCGTTCTTTTATCCTTCGTAACACACTCGCGTGCCCGACGATACTAAACAGTTACTATTATTACGATACGCGTCGTTTAGCGTCGAAAACACAATAAACGTTTGAATTCGTTGACGTAACGCGGGTACTTATTAATCGTGCGTATTTATCGCGAAATAAACAAAACGTTATAAAACTATGGATTTTGGCGGTTGTTGTACACCACGATGCGAAACGTATAAAAAACGGCATTGGACAAGTCCGTGAGTGTAAAAGAAACTCTTCGGAAAATATCGCGGAAATAAAAGTTAATTCGCGGTAACGGTAATTAAGTTAAATAAAGATATATAAATAGAACGGTTCGTCGAAGGTGGAACGAGAATAAGAAAAGGAATAAGAATAAGAACAGGAGTCGAGGAAACGCGCCAGGTTCGTTCGAGGTTCGTATGGAATTCTTTGTGAGCAACGACGGCCTAAAGTGGCGCACGAGTACGCCCGCCGAAGGCGCGCCGATGTATTGTTGCGAACTTTGCGGTAAATGTTTCGCGAACAGGCCCCAATTGACTATGCACGTATGGACGCATCCGGGACATACGCCGTATTCGTGCCGTCTGTGTACCGAGTCGTTTGAAAGTAAATTCGAATTGACCGTGCACTCGAACACACACAAAGAGGAAAGGCCGTACATGTGCGTCATTTGTTACAAACGTTTCGGATATCAATTTAGATTGGCCGGGCACATGAGGAACAAGCACAACGTCGAAAAACCGTATTCGTGCGAACTGTGCGGGAAATTCTTCTGCAAAAAGTACAGTTTGACCATGCACACGCGCGAGCATACCGGCGAAAAGGTGTACACGTGCGACGTGTGTAATAAATCGTTCGCGCGCAACAGCTACATGAAGTTGCACAAGCGGACGCACACGAGACCGTGCAAGACGGCGCGCGCCGACGAAAAGTCTGCGACAAGATTTACGTAAAGAAGTTCCAACTGACGCTCCACCTGATTGACCACATTATGGCGCGCAACGGGAAGGCCTCGCCGTGTCCGAGCGACGATTGACAAAGTTGTATTTTACTTACCGACCGACGCGCGATTCCATACAGTTCACGATATTGTCATTGCGAAAAAATATACACCACTTCGGACAAATACGGACGCGATATTGTTTATTATCGGTAACGACGACTTGGAATCGACGGCAGAAACCGAAAATGTAAAACGACAAATCGCCGTCCTACGACCCTTGTTCACGCCAGATTCGTTTACACGGTTCGCTCAGTAAAATAATAGAAATCGCGATCTCGTTCTCTTCTTGCATCGCGCCGAACTACTCTGTATGAACATTGCGGAATGGTACGGCGAACGCGCGGTGTAGTTCGTTTCGTACCGTACCGGTACCGGTGACGATTCACTCGATCGTAAACCTTGTACGAAAGAATCGACAAACGTAACGACACTGAATGGAGCGGAGTTATCGCGATCAACGTTCGTATATCGATATAAACAGTTAATAGCGGTTCTTCTCTGGCGAATAAGGGGACGGATGATATTGTCGCGTAACGATTCGTTTCCGGCACGTAAAATGTATCCAATCCGTCGGTTAATCGATGCGCCGCGACGACTATAACGCATAAATGACGCGCCCGAAAGTACTCGGATGTTGCGGACGTTTGAGCAATTCGATTATGACCGTATGGACTAGTAACGGTAAACTTCGTGAAAAAAACCCCTCCCGAATCTTTAAGGAAACCGATCTGAGCTTGGATTCGACGTTAACTGGGTCCTATAACAACAATCGTTGATGATCTAAATAAAAAACGTTACGTTTCGCGTGTATATACGCGTATTTAGCGTACGTGATTACGAGTATTTTTTATTCGCGTTGTTGTTCGTTTCGTAATATTTACTAAACGAAAACATTGGATCGCGCCGTACGCTATATCACGCGTCGATGACGAATTTCGATTATTTCGCGTATCTAGTGAAACGAATTTCAATTTAAAACCGCGATTTCGTCTCGAACATCCTACGACGCGAGAAATAATATAACGCGGAACACAATTAATACACTTTGGACATAGAAACGGATACGCGTATAATCGAGCGCGTTATTTATTTTGTGGCAAACGAACCGAAAACGAAACGATTATAATTTAAAAATAATTAAAACGTCGAGCAGAGAGGTGGACGACGAAAAGGGCGAAGTAATAAGCCGTCGTCCCCGGCCGGTAGACGTTATTGTTATTCGAATAAATTATAACGAAAAAAAGAATATAAAAAAATAACCCCGAAGCGTCATAAGCGATTAAATTAATAATGTAGAAAGTATACGTATATAGGAGTGGTTTGAGAAATCCGCTAAATAGGGGTGCCAGACAAGTGTCGAAATCACAAAAGAATAAATAACTCGGTACGTAGTTAAAAAATAATCGAATATCAAAAGAAGAAAAAACTCGCTTATTCACGACGAAAATAGTATATATAGATTTATTTACTGTCACGTATATAGAATTATTTTGACGAAATATTAAACGTGTTTAACTTTCGTACTTAACAGGGGGAAAACCCCAGTGGCGGTGGCGTTTAGGGAATTGCAATAACAACCCTCCGGTACATTTTTCGCTTATCGCTCGTACATTTCGTACGCCCGTTTTACCATCGACTCCATCCGTACGCGACTTTCCATATATATACATATACATTTTCGTTTACTTTTTAATTTTAAAAACGCGCTCTCGACAAAATTCTGGGCACGCGATTTGACGTTCGCGTTATTTTCGACAATTCCGGCGCGAATCTAGACACTACAACGATTGACATTGTATTCGTTCTGTTATATTCTACCGTCGTCGAATCGTGTTCGAAGTCGATTTAAATTTTATCTCGTTTTTAACTACTCGATCGATACATTACGCTAAGTTTATCCGTCGCAAACGTATATATACATATATATATATACTTATTGTACGCGCCATATCGAGTGTAATTATTTTATTCGATCAGGTCGTACTTGAAACAGAAAATTACGACGTTTTTTTCGATATTTTTATATAATTACGAACGAAACGTTCGACGACATACATGGAACTATTAATTGTCGAATTACCCTAAAAAACCGACAGCCGCCATAATTATCGATGTACAATCATATCCGTCTCATCGAGTGTTATTGAGCGCGAAGTTTTCGCTAACGATTACGGAATGACAAAATAAAAAATTACGGGGTGACCAACGAACGAAACGCGACGACGCCCTATATTATTTTATTTATAATTTTTAATTTGAAAATCGTGCGGCAGCGTCGGTTCTATGATCTTTTAAAAACATCGCCCACGTACGTCTCCGATAAATTTGAACGTAAACGAATGGGATCGTCGTGAAATAAATTCTAGCTAACCGTTGGAAACACGAATCCGACGCGCGTACCGACCGATATTGAACGTAACCGTCGTCAAGACCTCATTTGTCGACAAAATTAAATCGCGTTTATAATTTACGGTAAAGAGCTAGCGTAACGTGGGATAATTGAAAACAAGCGTTTGAATATAATTAACGCGTGCGCCTTTACAACGCTAATAGGCCACGGAGTCTGGGGCGTCAATAGTCGGCACGAGAAGCCAATGCAACGTCCTGGGAAATAAGTTCGTGTGTACGATATATATGCGTGTGTGCGTGTGTATGTGTATTTATGGCGCGCGACGTATACTCACGAAATAATTTATATCGACTCCGTGTCGTTCAAGCCGAAAGAGCAGGTCGAGTCCGTCGACATTTTAAGCGTGTTTTCGAATATTTTAATACGATCGCGCTACTTCACCCGATCACTCGTCATAAATAAGTCATATTATTATCGTCGTGCGCGCACGTTAATTCATGTTTGCCGACAAAAACTACTATATTATGTTAATGACGGATTAACGCGCGGTGTACCGTTCGAATTTCGAATACCCGTCGGCCGTGTGATAGCGTCGAATTTGGTCCGTCGCCTAACACGGACGACACGATCCACTCGTAATCCGAATGCACTTCGTATTAAACAGTCCGACGTATCGTCCGAATAACGTCGTCGGTACATCGTTACGAGCATAATACGCGCACGTCGTTTCTACGTTTACGTCGGCGTCGTTTTCCGGTTAGCGAGAAAGTAAAATGCCCGCGCGTTCGTTTGCCCGGGACGTTTCGGACATTCGCGGCGTTTTCGCACGACCGTTCCTAATCCGTTCGCGGTCGCTCGTTTTTGTCGAACGAGCTTAGCGTATTGACGTTAACGAAACTACAAAAGACGCCCCGTTTAATTAGCGACACATTCTTACGGACGATTCTATTGTAACGCGCGAAATACGTTCGTTTCGTGGCTACCGCCGACGTCCGCGTACGCCCGTCCGGTTCCCGTACGTCGTATCCGTTCGTCGTTCAAACGCAATACGCCGAAATTCACTGGTATACGGCGCCGAATATTCGGTACAATATTATTGTAGCCGAACGTGCGTCGCGAAATTTAAACTTTTTTCAATTTATACGCTGGTAGTATTTTCGAACGATATGAGCGCGTGAAATTTACGAAGAATAAGAATACCAACCGGAGCGGCGTGAGGTTGCCAGGACAGTTTTCGTATTGCCTTTGGTCCCGGAATCGGACTCTCGCAATGACGGTTTATAATTAAAACGGACGGACGTTAAAACGGACGCGTATTTTTTTACGCGGTTCGTTTTCGGTAACCGCGCGCCCGAGTACGCCGAACGAACGTTTTCGTTTCCCCGGGCGCGCAATAATATAAATAAAATACCGTTATCGCGGGGGTAAATTGGGAACGAATGTGGCCGGGGCGTATTCGATTATTCGATTCTGCACGATGATACGCCGTCGTCGTCGTCGTCGCATATGGAAAAGGGGTCGCCGACGCGAATAATTTTTAATCGAGCGCGCGAAAGGGCGACTATTTTTTTTTATTATTATTTTTTTTTTTGTTTCGTTCCGTCTTTTTTTTAACATCGCCGTTAATGGAAAGTCCTGTAATAATTGATGATCCGGCGAATGCGTGCGTTTATCCGCCGGTGGTGAAACCGTCTACACACTTTCCAGTATAATAAACGTTGATTCATTTATTTCATATGGAAAACGCGGGGGCCGCGGTCTGGGACGCGAATTACACGTCGATTCGAACTCGTATCGCTATTGCCGTCCCGGTTTTTGATTATTGTTTTTCCGATTTCGCCGTTACCTTTCACCATTGGCCCACGCCGTGTTCACTATTCCGTTAGTGACGACGAGTAGTTTATCGAATTTAAATACGCGCCGTACGAAATCCGAGCACTTTCGTTACCGAAACGCGTTTTTTCGTGTACACGTTACGTACGTATTATAAAGTAAAGTACGGCCCGAATTCGCCACACGCCAATAATATATCTTGGCGCGGTGTCCTCGAGAATATCGTTCGTAGTGTGTCGACATTTGACCGGTACGTTACACGCTTTACAATAGTCCCCGAGGACGTGTACACTTCCTATTTTCTTTTATACGGTTGGTTTACTCGTTCGCGTAGACTCTTTTTCGACATTTCGTTATCGTAATAATCGTATACCATCTGTTGATGGAAATATAATTATGACTGTTGTCGACCACCGTGATTAAGTATGAAGAATCGTCTGGTTTTATATTTTATTCAAAATCGTATCGGAATTGATGTCGAAATTGATAGTTGACGGTTTCCTCGATAAAGTGTATAAAATAATTCGCGATATAATCAACCGCCCATCCGTGTACGATTAAACGCCCGATAACGAACGCGGATTAATTGTAAAAATAAATTTCTTAAATTAATTTTATAACGTCTATTTGAATCAGAGATTTCGTGAACTATTACGAACCATATTCGTTAATTCCTTACGACATTTAGTATTTAATCGGACCAACCGTTCGGTCATTTTAAATATCTCTTAAAAGTCAAGCGTTAAACATGCTAGCCGGTTGTTGAATATTCATTCCGCGATGATCACAAAAGTAAATATCATTCGGTACGTCGAATACAGTTTTTATTTTTCTCCGATTATTGACGTTTTGTATTCGAGTATTAAACTATTCATTAAAGGCCTTTAAATTTAGACATTTATCGCGTTATTTCTGAATTTTGACACTTTTCTACACGTAAACATTTTTAGGTCTTTTCTACTATCCCTTAGAGTATACACAACGTCATTATTACTATTTAAAGAAATAGTATAAATAATAACGAAAAACCATTTTCTGGCGATTAATAACAAAAGCATTTCGTATTCCCGTCGCGATAACGTTAACGGATTTTCGTCGCTAACAAAACAGTAGACGATAAAATGTTCGTAAATTTATCGTTACCAATAAAAATTATCGAACTCGCAATACTTCACACGAAACACATGCACACGTACACGTTAAGTAATTACAAAATACAATACAGTTGTTGGTGTGTGTGTGTTGTTTGTTCAACATGGGCGTATATATTTTTAAAATTAGCGAGACTATATCTACCGAAAAGCTAAAAATCGCGTTTTACTTAACTAAAGAGTTCAAATTATTTCATCAAAAGTTTTCAGTAACTATTCCTATAACTTAGAATCGTATACTTTTTCTCAGTTGCGATATATATTTCAGTTTAACCAATTTCTTCCGAAGTCTATAATATGATTATTTCGTTTAAATGTATTAATTTCGTTTAAATGTATTAATTTTGTACGCAAACACGCTAGCGCGTAATTTAATATACGATTATTGGTAGTAATTAAATCGCCGTAATTGTTGACATATTGAACTGGTTAAAATAAATACTAGATACGTAAATACAGGCCGGGACATATTTCCCGTATCGTAAATCGAACACAATCAAGATTATTCTTACGAAAATATATCGTATTTTTATCGTCTTCTCGGCCGTATCATATTTTAACGAATTCTTAACCGAAAGATTATATCGTACACGTTAATATTTATATATACCTTCGCGTTTTAATCTAAGTTATAGTAATTTGAAATTGTGTACGCCCGTTGCGTATAACCGCTAATATATAAGTAAAATTCATGAATGTGTAACTAGTTTCGGTAACGTACAAGCGCGTTTGAGTTCCCGGGATTTATATTTTATGTATTCGCGACATTTCGAGGAACTTATCAGCCTTTTCGTTAAATATTGTATCAAACGTGTGAACCGTAATTAAGTCCGATCTGTATATTATATTTTCGTCGTTCTAAGTATATCTACTCGAAATGTTATTCGAACGACGTGACGCGTCGGTTATTTTTCGTGGGCGGTTTTTTCTTGTTTCGTTACAGGCTGGTGAACAGTCCACAACGAGGACCCCGCAAAAGTAAATTGACCCGACCGACGGGTTTCGATAAAGGTGAAGTCGTGTAGAAGAACTTACGCCGAGTATATCGAAGTTACGACGCACGACATACTCGTGGAGAATTATAAATTACGTTCGATCGCGCGACGTGTGGAACGATATTCGCGCAAAAAGAGTCTGCGGCGCTCTTCGTATTGTAGGAAAACGAGGGCGAGATTTTATTATTTATTCGGCGTATGATATCCGGATATACATTTAAATTTTATTATTTCAAACTAGTGGCGAGGTAGGATCGGAGACGGGAGTCGTCGTGTTTAAATATATATATTATGTCACGGCGACGGCAAACTGCCGAATTTAAATCGGTTTTAAAGGGGAGATACGGTAAACAATAAACTAAGGTTAAGATTTTCGTTCGTTATTTTTTTAAGTTCATTCAACGGTTTCCTATTAAATCCAATCCAAACATCCTGTTTACGTTCTTATTGATTTTGGAGCGTGTTTTGGGTCACTTGTCAAATATGTCGAGCGTTGTTTTTTTTATTTTTTTTCTTTCCGTGATGTTTATTTCGTATTATTCGTACGTTATCGAGAAATTTATTTCCAACTTTTAATAGTAGTACAGGGCGACCGAGCGTACCGTTTTTAAAACGAGTTCGTCCCCGTCGAACTGTAAACGGGACGCTTTTATCGCGTTTTGCTTTCGAAGTACGTACGATTTATTTCCGGGCTTTTATCCGTTTGTAAACGAAGCGATATTGATATTAAAATGAAACGAAATTTCGGTCGAATAATTGTAATTTAGGGTAAAATTATAACGGGAAAACGATACGGACGAATTTGTGAAATATACGCGATACGTTATATAACACCCGTAAAATAAAAAAATGCGCCATCTCATCCCGGTGCATTCTATATATAAACGAATATATATATACACACAACGGCTTCGACTTTTAATACGACTCCGACCGAGTAGGTTATTCTTTATTTTATTTTTATCTTAATTTTCGTATTTGCTACGCGATATTCCAAATCGTCAAGCCATTTTACACCGCCGGTGTGTGTATGTGTGCGTGTGTTTTAATCCTTCGTTCGTAGGTACGCGTTAAGTTTCTCGTATTTCCCGGAAATTAAAAACCAATCTCTCTTGGCGGAAAACCAAACGAAAAGAATAAATCAATTCGCGTTAAAAAATAATCGATAACTACAATGGGGGGAGTGTTCGGTTACCAAAACAAAAACGCGCGCGTTCATATATTTTACAAACACGACAATCGTATATATATATTTATATACAGACAAGAAAATCGAGTAAAAGATAAAAACCCCTTAGCTTATTCTTTTATAATAATACTCCGAATAATATATATTGTATTACGTAAAACACCTGTTTCATTGTATTTACGAACTTAAAATATATTCGTATATAAGTGTGTGCGAGTATGTGTGTGTGTGTGTGTGTGTGTGTGTGTGTGTGTGTGTGTGTGTGTGTGTGTGTGTGTGTGTGTGTGTGTGCGTGTGTGTGTGTGTGTGTGTGTGTGTGTGTGTGTGTGTGTGTGTGCGTCCGAGTCTATATGTATGCGTATAGATATAAAATCAAATGCTTTCGTAAACACACGTGTACATATTTATTGTATGCGTATGCGTTTACAAAGGCTTTTTAAGAAAGGAACCTGCCACAGTGTCATCACTATTTTTTAAATATTTTTTCACAGTCCAGGATATTTCGCTTTTTAATATCAAAAATGTTGTTTATCGTTCAATCGGAAAATAAATTAATTATCTGAGAAACGTACTGAGCTTGAACTATGTGTTAAACATTTTTATTAATCGATATGTCGATCTATTTAAGTTAAGTTTTTTTCTGATACTTATGCACGAGCACTGACGTTTAAACGTTTAATCTAAATTGTTGACCGAGACCGAATATTTCGATCACCGTCGTTGTTTATAATTAATTGGACACCATCACGAATCAGTTGAAATTCGCGGCGGACCATAGGCATTACGAATAAGTTGAATACAATTAATAATTGTCGTTATAATATCTAATATTAATATTATCATGAAACATGCCAAACGATTTATTTTACAAAACATAAAAATTTAGTAAAGTACGATAAATGAGTTACTCGTATTCCCATATTTTGAATTCTTACGTGACAGAACGAATAAGCATACACCTACCATATAGTTTCATTTAGCGTAATTTTCGTTACTCATTAATAGTGTCTTTAAAATTTTATTTAAAACGTTTTTAATATAATTTTTTAATTTTTGTTTGTTGCGAAACCATTAACCGCTCTGTCGTTTCTCTAACGATCCACAAATATAACCTCCAACAGACTAAAAATTATAACAGTCGTACGGTCGAAAATGTGCACCTATCCTCTGCGTGTCTTATTAATGCTAGTGATTCGGAGATTAAGCAACGGAACACATCCTTTTGGTTTCTGGGCCGGGTTTATTTCCAACCGTATGTTCGTCGGCGGGTTCAATTACGCAATGTCCGTGTAACCCGGTAAAGTGTCACGCAATTATCAAATCGTAACGGGCGGTGGGAGTTCGTCACTGCGTTCGACGGAAAGTATCGCGGGCACGAATTACCGATTTGAATGGACCGGCGGTCGTCGTTTTCGAACTAGGACGGACAAACGTCTACGGGCGGAGAACGAACGCCGACGATTTACGTCGGTAATTTAGCCGATATTGAAACGGCGCACGCCCTATGCGTCTTAGACGGCGCTTACGCGCCGCGAGTGTAATATGATATAAAAACCGTGTACATGTGTACACTACAGACAGGGGTATGTGTGTGTGTGTGTGTGTACGAGTGCGAATGCGAGTGGATCAATACGCGAAACTTTCGGCCAGTGTGTAAATATAATAATAAAGCGGTGTCCGGTAGACTGTCCGGTGATATACGAGAGTGACGAGGCGGAGGAGGTGGAGGAGGAAAAGGGACGACGCGCGTATTGTCGAAAACGGGAAAAAATAAAAACGTCTCGTCGAAGGGACGACTTACAGGAGGAAAAGAAGCACGGTCACGGGCCAGTCGTCGTCGTCGTCGTCCGGTGAGCGAAAAAAAAGGGGTGGAAAAGAAGGGGAAGGGTGAGAGGGAAGGAGTAAAACCTCGCGCGCCCGATATGATGTGTTATATTCGAGCGCGCGCGCGTGCGCGCACGCTCCCGCGGGGTGGTCGGCATAACGCGAAGGTGGGGAAACGTGCTCGATCGAGTCGATATCGGGTGGTGCGCGCTGTGCAGCAGGTTCGTCGTTTGCCGCTCTAGCGTCGCCGCCGCGAGGACAATTGAACTTTTCCGATATAACGAGCGCGTCGCCGCCTCCGCCCGTCGTCCACGGGGTGGTGGCGGTGGTTACGGCAGCGGCGGAGGGAATATCTGTGTGTGTGTGTCCGGGATGGAGGGGAGGGTGGAGGATGACCGGCAGAACAAATATGGCGCCGGTGCGCGACGCGCCGTTCGCGTACACGGGTATTATATGACGATAAGGTGGCACGGAGGAGGCTCGCAGTAAGAAATGCTCTCGTGTGTACACTACGACGAAACCGCGCCGCGTATACGCGCGTGTGTATACAACGGTGGCGGCGACGACGACGACGACGACAACGACGACGACGACGACGACGGGGACGACGACGGAGACGAGGACGACGACCAAACACCGCCACCGTCCGAAAAGCCAAACCGCACACTACGTGGTCGTCATGGCGACGATCGTGGCGGTGCGCCGTGCGCTACAATCGCGCGCGCGAGATCGAAGCTTTTGCGCGCTCATTCGACACCGCCTCGCCTCCCTCACACACACACACACACACACATACATATATATGACGTCCACTGTGTTTATTATATATATATGTGTGTGTGTGTACGTGCGTGTTGCGTAAAATATAATATACACGTATACCCAATGTCCGTTGTCCGCCTTCACACCTTCCTCCACCCATCCATAAGCGTCCCCTCGAATAACGATACTTGCGCGCAGGCGCGCGCTCGCGCGATCGAATACATAATAATATCGT
Organism: Geopemphigus sp. TES_GeoC_2020; assembly: GCA_025469175.1. Classification (NCBI taxonomy): domain Eukaryota; kingdom Metazoa; phylum Arthropoda; class Insecta; order Hemiptera; family Aphididae; genus Geopemphigus; species Geopemphigus sp. TES_GeoC_2020. Next base: position 67,543 of record JAIPRN010000252.1, on the reverse strand, counting down.
AGAAACTCGAGTACGCGACTCCGAAATGGTTCGAGGAAAAACGGTCGGACCTTACTCGAATTCGGCGCTTTTACTCGCTACATCCGAACGTGTTCGTTGAATATATGACCGCCCGGGCCCGTGTTGTTTGATTTTTATTCGAACGCTTATGGACCTCACGTATGTCGGAACGTGACGGCGGCGAGTCGGACTCAACGGTGGTCACAGACGATCGACGGTAATGATACCTTGTCCATTTCGAGCTACAGGGAGTAACCGTGAAATGACTTAATTTCAATTTTTTCTAACAACGCAAAGCCACGCGCGTTCGCCTATATTCATAAATATCCTGTCGATGGAGACTACAAATGACGGATACTTAGATTTGAAATACTAACGTTTTGACACATATAAACGTTACTAAACATAGCCACGATATTCGCTAATTTTCCGTTAAAATATGCATCGAAAAATTACCGAAACATAAAATTATAATTTTCTGAGTGTACTCGGATGTTCTCTAAAAAATATGTTTTTAATCGTGAGTAATTAAGGGATAAAAATAAAAGTATAAAACTGCGAACGGGTATACATGTATATTGCAATATGTACTACAATATATATATATATATATAAATATTTTTTATATATTATTAATTTCGTAATATAATCCATATTCATTATTATATGAATAACATTTTGTATGTATGAATTGCGAGCGTTTAAAAGCAAATAAAGCAGGAACGTAATCGTTTATGAATATTGATATAAATGTGAATATTTATAAAAATTTGTGAGAAGCTTCGTACCAACAGCTTCCATCAACATTTGGAACGTGTTATTTAACAAATATACTTTGAGCGAAGTGGTATACGATAAGCGACAGGAACGTGACGATTTCGTAAATTTCCATATCATCTTCTTTTCAAAATAAACGCTGTACATTTTTCCGTTTCAATTTCATTCGAATTGTGACTTATCACGGAAAAACAAAACCACCGTTATAATTAATTATTTAACCTCGAGTATACGAAACACAATCTTCGATTTTATGATCTGGCGTAAAATCCAATAACGTCGATATTTACAATGACTGATTCGTAACGAACATTTTCGAATAAAAAGAAATTCTCGTAACTATATTAGAAAATATAAATACGTTTTCGGTGGTGCGAATTCCGCCGAAATACTGTACAACGGGTAATTTTTTACAGGAAAGTGGTCCGCATTATGTCGATCAATGAAACATGGATGCGCGGAGAGATGAAAAATGTGTGACACGCGGTATCTTCTTATATCACCCTTCACTTCGACCACAGATAGTATTGCGTAATACGTTGATTCATACACGTCCCGTAAAGTCAACGTCGTTTGACATTTTATTTTACATTTTTCGTTTTGCATTTTTACACGAACGTATATACGCGTTTAAGGGCTACACTCAGACGGGATCGAAACATTTGCGTTCATCCTACCCGATCTCCCACCCCGGGCCCAAGCCGCCACCGCCGCCAACAATTGTACACAATGACGACACGGGGCCACAATATATCATTGACGTATTTATAGGGGACGACCATGGTGATGTATCACTCTTTTGAAAACTTTTTTTTATCGCGCGTTCTGCGATGATTCTACTTTTTTTTAATTTTCGTCGTTACTGAAAGCGGGCACGACGATTTGTACAACGGCGATTGTAATATACGAGTACGTGTAAAAAAAAAAAAACTGGAAACTTTATCGCGATCGTATCTCAGCCGGAACTTTTAGTGTTCGCTCGTAAAATTAATAATGCACACCTATGTGGTATTTAGATAGTTTGTTTTTTAAGGCGATACATCGTTTAAATTACTCTTTGTAGCCCGATCAATATTTTATACACATCCCATTCGAAACCGCTAAAAAATCCTATAATCGTTTTGTGGGTGTGTGTGCGTACATACGTGCGTGGGTATATTCGTATACTTAACCTATAAAGGATATTCCGTGTATTTTCGGTATATTTCTAATTTATTATTATTACTATTATTCATTATTTCAAGTAATAAGTACATTTCCTAGGAAAACGATATATTCGTGTACAGTTATTGTTCAGCAACTGCGGGACACTGTACCGACCGGAGCGTAATATCGTTTGTTGTGGGATACGAGTGGTTTTGCCGTAATTGGTACTTGTGATTTTTCACTCGATAAATGTAGTGTGGAGGTGAAAACACCTATGTGGATTTCTCCCCACTACCGGTATAACGTGAAAAAAAAAGTTATTGCTCACCCAACCGATAGACCCGTAGCGCGTTGCTGTATCAGAATTGGCTATACAGTACGCCGTGCGATCGCTAGCTAACCAAGTATATCGATGATATTCTACGACGATTCATAACGAACCATGTTGCGAGTACTTAAAATGTTTAAAAGGCTTTTCAAAAACGTATTAATATGAGCGTAATACATCATATCGTGATAGTTCATGTTTCAAAATTACGTATTTCGCAAAACTCTGTAATTATTCGATATGCGATCATTTGGACGATAATTTTCTTTTGCGTTTTCTTTAAAAATATTTTGACAATACGCAAAAACACTCGGGTGTATATTATTATTATTATTATGACTATTATCGTGTTTCCCAGTTCCATTAGCCAAAATCCATAACATATTAGAAACCTTACCGCTAAATACATATATATATATAGTCCGGAAAATACATATTAATTTAATTTTCGCTTTTTAATTAAACTTACAATTCCATTAGGAATAGTGTAGTTTATGTTAAGTTCGTATAAACAATTTTCATTCCATCCCTTTCCAGCAGATTTACATTACGTAAATAATTCGCATACACCGGTGTTCCGACCACGGTTGTACAGAATTCTAAAGTCGTCTTAATTCATACGCAATACGTCTCGTCACAACTTGCGTTGTAATATTAAAATATTCAAAAAGCGTTGGTTTTACCAGCGGCACTCGGTACGTATCCGAATATAAAATAGCTTCGTTTATGTAAAAATAGTTTTGTCGTTTACTAATTAATACGATTAACTCGAATTCGCGACGAATTTAACGTGTGGCCGTTGACAACCTTATATAATTATTCAGGTCCGCTAACACCTATGATACGAATATTTTTACGAAAAATAAAATATATTAATAACTATAGTACAGTAATCGAGATTTCATTAAGACTGACATGACTAAATTCGTGATTTGTGTCGTATAAACTTTTATATAATAAAATACGTACTTCCTTAAAATAACACTCTATTAAAAATAGCGTAATTTATTCATTTTTTTTTCGGGGAAAAATAAGTAATTTAATTATTTGGTAATAGCGATAATATGTTGTAGTACTTTATATCCATTTAATGTTTTAAAATTAAACTGAGGTGGTTGTGAGTGTGTTTGTTAAATATTAACGTTAAATTACGAGTCGTATAATTAATTTCCATCAACGCGCGACGAAAATCGTGTCGTTGCATTGACAGTCTCCGATTTTTCAAACGTAATCGTTACAAAACGAAATATCCGGTATTTCCAACGTGCACACTTCACGGTAAAACCGTTTGATATCTAATTAGTTATATGAGTTCGCGAGCGGTCGTTAAGGTCGGACGAGCGCTAAAATTACCGCCAAATTGTTTATCAAACTAAAAACGTACCGTCGAATGAGAGAGCGTCTCGATTCCGGTATACCGTCGTCGTGACATTCGAATAAAACAATAGAAATCGTCGAATTCGACGATTGTCGCAACACGCTACCGAGATACTCTACGAAACGATTTTCGCCGTCGACGCGACTTTCGTTTAATTCGCTTCATCTTCCTAGGAGCGTTTGGATACGTGCGTGTGGATGACGCGATCGAATAATGGAACGTAGCGAAATCCGCCATATAATAAAGATCGACGAGATCGTCAAATTCTGTCGGAAGACGCTCGACCGTGTCGTCGGCGTGTAATCGATGTTTTCGAGAGGTGCCGGACAGGAAAATGTCGATTAAACTCTGAACGAGAACGCGAAAACGGCCGTTTGGGACTGCCGAACGACGGACGTCCGAAATTTTCGGGAAAGCTAACGGTAAAAGTATAGGCGCCGTGTATGGACGATAGTACTAGACCGCGGCCCGGTCGATTACAAGTGGAATCGGCCGGTACAACACGCCTATTACTGTATATCGAGTATGCGGTGAGTGGAGTAGGGTTATGTTTTAGTACCTAAATATACGGCGCACTATATTATTCAACGGTCCCCGAACGTACGGGTATAAAATATACCGATCCGCGCGATCCCGGATTTCTCAAATACCCTATTTTGTACGTACGTCTATTATTTATTAATTTCATTACGCTATATCGTTACACTCTTGTCGCGGCAAATGACGTATATATATATATATATATGTTTGGTCCATAAAGTATATCGACCCGTCCGTCCGTATATTGCAGTTGCATTTATAATCCGATCGCGTAAACGCACACTCGCGTGCGTATAACCGTACACCGGAATAGTAAAACTAAAAAAAAAACATAAAAAACGCGCTCGTTTATTTATACGCGTCGGACCCCGCACGCGTTCGTTTGGACAATGTTCGATGACTGTCGCCCGGTATTCGTATAAATCGAATTTTTTTTCCCCGCCGTCGTCGGCGCCGTCTGATCGTTTTTTTATTTTTTTACCCGTTGTTTTTAAATATTTACCGTCGGATTCGGTCCGGCCGTTTTGTTGTTTTTCTTTTTTTGTTATCGTTATTCACGTCACGTATGACGTAATTCTATTTTTCGAATAACGTTCGGGACGATTTTTTTTTTGCCAACTTTTCATCGATACGACTTGGGCGTTATGCACAAGAGTCGAGCGCGTAACTCTATCGCGATAATTATTTCCTGTAGCCGCCATCTCATCCATCAAACAGGTGATTTTTCGGCGAAACAAACGGAATTGTATTCGTAAAACGAGAATCCCTCCGCGATTTTATATGGTTATAATATTACGGTTTTTTAGTCCTTATTCGTTTCGCTACGCATTCACGTCTATAAATGTAGAACTTTTTCGCTGTAGATTTTGGTTTTCCCCGTATGTCACGCGCTTTTAAAACGATTGTCGTCTGTTGAAAATATTTTTCTTAGTAGAAGAATATACGTTTATATAATTATTCGATTCCAAGTATGTTTTCAAACTTATTAGCTTATAATAACTTTCTAATAAAACAATTGTTAAGTGTCTATATCAATTATCGATTTAAAGGGCCAATTTATTATCGATAATGTAAATACGAGGTTACATTGGAATACATCATACACGTTTATCGGTCCGTTACCAAGTTGCCATAAACAAGGACGGTGGTTCAATTTTCGATCGTCGTTCGTTTGAGAAATACTAAAGAAAGAAAAACTATCTGTTAAATTCTTCAGAGTTAAATCTCGGAAACACAGTGAATCATTAAAAATGTTTCGCGGAAATCGACATAATAGTTTTCGAGTTGAAAGTTAAAACCTTTTAGCCCCGGAGGCAGTCTGGTGTATGAAATTCTCGGTATTTAACGTTTATTCCGAGAAAGACGCCATCATTACAGAATACCAGATTTTTCGATTTCTTTTGAACAATTTTAAAATATAGTTTTGACGAAGAAACAACATTTATTCTTTGTGATTATTTATCGTAAACGCGAAAAATTGCCTATCCATACGTTTTAATTCGAGTCGAAAAAGTTGATACGAACGCGACGAATTTCCAACCTGTTATAATCCCAATTACCTATTCGTCGTTTTGACGTCTTTAATTAATAAATTGTACGGGCAATCGATATTGGTGAACGTATACAATGAACAATGATTGACATTTAGTGCCGAAAACGCTAGTGTTGCCGTTATCGAGGCGAGGTGTTCTTTTTCCAGATTTTATTCGTATTCTTAGAAGTCGACAACGGTAATGTTTAAATTTGAACGCGTATGTTAAGTACGTCTTTGTAAATCGACAATTATTAATTTGGGCGGAATAAATCTCGTTTAAATACGTCATAACGGCAGATGTTCGAGGAAATGAATGGGGACCCTTTTAGAATGCCTAACGAAGTTATTCTTATTTGATTATTCGTATCCGTAGGAATAAAGCAACGTTTTAATATAGCGTACGTACTAAGTCGAACGCGGATTAAGTTTTCAAAATAAGACATCAGTATGCGTCTCTAAATACTGATAACCTAATACTTACCTGCAGTTTAATTACTTACAATAAAATCGCGTGCTTAATTCAATGTCGGAAACGTTTCGTTTGACGTTTTTAATATTGAACAAATTACGGTGCACCAATTAAAACTATATATCGAACGATATTAGTAAAAAACTAATGCACAAGCGACGAGCGAGTTTTAAAAAATATTTATATTCGCGTAAGACGTACGAGTGTTAAAATAAAATAGAATCGGTGTGATAGGCGAAGATGAGAGATTAAAAAAAAATTCTTATTTATCGTTTCCGCTTACGTGCTAAATTTATTCGTAATTTTGTAAAAGTTTTGCGGTTAACGTTTAAAACGGTTCGGGATTTTCTATTTTTTTTTCGGCAATTCATTATGGTTCAGAAAATGAAAATACGTTTCTTATTAAATAACATAGTTTTTTCACGTTCCAAACTCCAATATTTTAATAGAACGTCCGCGACGTTGGCACAGATTTTTAATTGTGATTTCGTTATTTTCACACGTGTTCGTAATTAATGGTTACTGTGGTATAAATAATATAAAAACGTTATTTAACCGTTTTTCTTCGCGAATAATAACGTTGTAAAAATAAGTAATTCTACCCTAACCCCACCCATCGGTTCGTACAAATTTCATCGCCAACACGACATTTATCTTATTTATTTTTCACACCATATGAAAACACATACACACTCACGTACACACACGTATGCATACATATATATATATATATATTTACGAGATTATATCAAACAAAACAAAAACACAAAAAATACACTCGTTATGCATAATGCCTTAATGATTTACTACGACAATATTATTTGCATATATTATGATCAGACTATCAATGCCGAACACTAATGAAATTTATGTACTGAGATTCGCAAAAGCATACAATGTTTATAAGACGCAATTTTATATTTTCACACACACGCACTCGTGTGTATATATATATACTTACGTAAAAAGAGAGTGTGAGTGAGAGATGGACGAAGGTGACCGGTTTTCGAATGCGTATATTATAATTTTATATCTATATATACACGTGGCTACTTACTTTATAGTTACACGAACGCAGGTCGAACGAAACGAAACGCAAACACGACCGACACTTTATATCGACTTTAAATTATTCAAAATACTTTATTTTTTCGTTTTTTTTTCCTTATCGACATTCTTATATAGAGAAATATACGCGTTGGCTAAAACGCATTCGACAGATACGCCACAATATGTTTAATATATCACCGGCAGGTGACTTTGTCGTCTAATATCGCACGTTCGGGGGAAATACCCGGAAACAGAAATGTCCAACGTATTCTTCGATACCTGGTCGGTTTTTAAGTTGTCGATATACGAATAGAATTTCAATCGAATCCGCGTAACGTTCTTTCAAATATAGACGAACATACGCTACGTTTTTATATATATATAGTTATTTATTTATATATTTATATATATATATTTTTTTATTTATTCATTTATTTTAACCACCAAAAACTGCATACACGGATCGCCGAATTTATTCAATAATTGAAATATTTATTACCGGAAAAGCGTACGATAATTTATATTTCTTTAGACCAAAGATGGAGTGTATATGTGCCTAAAAATGAACGTAAAAGTGATATTTATAAAAATCATTCCAAATAATTAAATCTAAAATCGCAAAACGGAAATCGATGTTACGTTAACCATTATAAAAAATCGATAACAAAAAGGGGAAATTTACTCCTGTAATAAAATTCAATATCAAACCGGTAATATTTATAAAATCTATTTCGAGTCTTAAAATAAAACCGACCATTTTTTATTCAGTTTCAAGCCTTAGTCAACGGATTTCTTTTCTTAAGTAACGTTTTAAAATTTGCAAACGTATTAAAAACATTCGCGTGCTCAGTTTCCGTCTTCTTCCTGTCATTCACGCTTTATCCTCTTTCATAATTAACGCCGATTTCTAATTAAAATTCTGTTCATTTTCTTTTTATTTCATAATTCACTTTTTTCAACCTTCTGTCTCTTACAGAATAATTATTTTGAGCTGTAATATTTTTTTTGTAATAAAACTTCAAATATTTAAAACAACAACGTGGAAAGTAGAAATTATACGCTACAGTGAAAAGACAAATTCATAAACAAGCGTTTGCATGGATTTTTATTGAAATAATTAAATGCGGGATTATTTATTTAAAATTATAAACATGTTAAATTATAAAATAATATATAAAATCAATATATGTATAATCGAATTATTTTATTATATACAATATGCGTATTATACGACGTAAACATGTGTTTTTTGAAATAAAAATACTATTTTAATTAAAAATATCGATTTTATAAGGTTATTTGAACTCTTTAACGAGTGTAGTATATCTTTTATTTAAAACGACCTCGAAATTTCAAACCGGAAACGTTATATAATTTGGCGTTAAGTTTTTTCGCCCGATACTATTGAAACGACACATAGATTCGTAAACGATTTACTTTTTACGCGAACTCTTGTGCCTACCTACGCTGGGGTATAATCGTACAACGACAGAGACACGTCAAATTCACTAGACAAAGCGATTGAAAATGAGAACCGCGTGTGATTTGGCATTTTGTACGAAATTATTCGTGTGTCGTTTTCATACGCGTTATTTGCAATACGGAATTAATTGGAAAGCGGCGACAATTTAATTTTAACCGAAACGAAACAATCCCTTTGATATCACGTACCGCAAATTATTATACGCTTTTATGTATATAAATAACGTTACAGATTTCGGTTCACCGGACTTAGAATACTCAGTCATGTGTACCCAATCGTCATTGGTTTATACGATACAATATATTACGAATAATTAATCGGGCAAATTATTATGCCGGTCGGCGCCAGTCGTGGAATGAAATTTCAAGTTCTTATTATTTTTATAATATATATATATATATATGTATATTCCTTACGATATTTTGAATATGCGTTGAAGGTATTATATTCTCAACGACGGCTTTTCTAATTCCATACAAGTTTACCATTTGAAATGCGCGACTACATCAATATTATGTCGAATATGATTATAAGATGATTGGATTATACGTTCGTCGCACATATCTAACACGAAATTATACACCGAGCGTTACGTTTACCATACGAACAACTAATGTACGCTTTAAGTATTCAGAATACTTGTTTGTATTCGTAACCAATATAAAAACCCAAATACTGTACTAAAATTACCTTCATAAACTATTCGAATAATAAATAACACAATTATTAAAACGTGTATTTGAAATATTCGTAAATTGTCGGCTGGCGCGTGGATTCTATTTCGTAATCGACTATAGAAAATTACGTTCGTATTATGTTAGTGTGTTAAATATACCGAATCTAATACCTTTAAACGAGCAATTCTTGTATATAAATATATATATAATCTGAATCTCAGAAACGGCTCCAACGATTTTCCTGAAATTTAGTATACAGGGGGTTTCGAGAGTGATAAATCTATCTAGCTAGGTTTCATATTTACTTTTTCACTTTTTGCGATATAAACATCGAAAACAAAAAAACTTCGTTGGAACGGTTGAAATTGTCGTAGATATTCCAAATTTATATCGAATATACGTACGACGATAACATCGCGTTTAGTGTAATTAGATTTACAATATAAATTTAATCGCGGTCGTGAGAACACGTTATCGAAATTTGTAGTTTTTTACTTTTTCGACGAGTTTTAATCGTTATTGACCCTCAGATTGAGGCTTATATTTAAGGTCTTGACGAGACGAATTCAATAATGTAAACAAAACGCAAATCCGTTAAATATTGACCGAGATATAACCTAACCCAACCTAAGGTTCCAACGAGGTAAACAAAAATACCGAACAAACTAAGTCACCCGATATTAATTATAATAAAAGGTATAATTATATAATTATTGATTATAATAATAATATTGGTAAAATTTGAATAATCGGGCAATTAAGATTGACAGAAAAATTAAAGGTAAAACTCCGTGAAAATGCCAATTATATCCTATTTCGGAAAATATAGGAGTTCATTACGTATTTTTCACGCATATTCGCGTAAAGGTTTTTTTATTCAATAACGGTAGAGATAAGAATCTCTTATTTGCGTTTAATACGTTTTCGTGTTTTTCATTTACATTTTCAGCAATAACACCTTTATTCCGGCAAAGTTTATTTTCGGTATTTCCGATAATCTGCAAAACTTTCGTCAACTAACGGTGAACTGTTTTCCGATTTAACAATAGATCGAGTGAAAAAGCCGAAGTTTCTTTTTACGTAAGTTGAATCATTTTTTATATTCGCGCTTCCCAATGAATCTAAGGCATTTGTAATTGATTTCGCGGTAGTTCCGTTCAAAGGCGAAAATCGCCGTTACTGCGAACGTACAATTATGGGCGTAATGTGACGCGGTACCTGCCGTTGATGCCGATTGCAAGACTAGATTTTGGAAACAGTATTCGAATACGCGAAGTTTTCGAAATTACTATTTTTTTTTTTTGACGAAGCGTAGTCGTCGATATTTGGATAGAAGAGCCTCAGAGTTTCACGTACTATACGTCCTCTACCCACTTCATGGTCTCGTACGAGAACTATGTGTATAGAATTGAAAACACGTCCAAACACGAACGTTTCGGGTCGAGATCGGAAATACGCCATAGCGCCGTACCGGAAATACACCAAAAACGAAACTCTCGTCGGTTCCGAATACGAAAAGAATATTCGCGAACGCCGCTGGCCTCGAACGCGTTGTTGTAAACGACAAAATTATAGCGACGCGCGTAAATCCTAACCGTATATAACAACACAATTAGATGGAGACGCGCGCTCGGTCGGAGCGTATAACGGCAACAAATCGCCCGAGATTTCTTATTAAATTTACTTTACCGGAAATTATTATTTCCCTCGTGCTCTAGCGCGGGGATGCGTTGTATTAAACACGTACTGAATATATATATATATATATACATGGATAGACAGAGTACATATCGAGTTCGGACCGAATTACCCGGTGGGCGGATGAATTCCCTCGCGGAGATTCCTATTGTTATAAATATATATATATGTATACGGAGCGTTAGTAATGACGACGACACAAGCGGGACGGGACGAAGAGAATGACGTGGAGTGGCCGTCGGGCGCGATTGTGGTAGCGGCGGGTAGTGATTGGTGGTGGTGGGGTCCGGCGGATGAGCGAGGCAAGCAGGGGTAGTGTTTCGGTCGAGTCGCGTTGTGCGCTGGGACGATATTAAGACGCGCTACAGCGGAGGTGGCGTCGGCGACGGCGGCAGGGGCGCAGGGATATAAATGTAGAAAGTTTCCGGGAGACAATAATTAATGTTTACCCGCCACCGCCACCGCAGTGCCCGTGAAGAATAACGCGCGTATTGCTCGCCACCGCCATCCCCCCATCACCCGTCACCCCGGTCGCTTCGGTGTATGTATATGCGTGTGTGTGTGTGTGTGTGTGTGTGTGTATGTGTGTGTGTGTGTGTATGTGTGACTTGTTGAGGAACGCGCGTGGAATGGATCCAACTACGAGGTACTTCGCGACATCGGCGATTAGGAGAAGGGGTGGTGCCGGTGGACGAGCGAGTTGGCGATGGGGTGAAATCACGGTGACCGTTTTGTTGTGTGGGTTTTTTCGGTTTTCTTAAGCACAAACACACACACACAGTGGCGTATTAATGGGGAGAGGAGATTTAGAAATAAACCCCCTCCACCCACCCAAAAAATTTTTAGGAAAATTTAATACCTTACGAGACGTATATTTTTAGTCAATAATAACGAAAAACTAAAATATTTTTTAATTTAATAAATATAATTTAACACTGTAACGTGTTCGTTAAAAATGAATAATCTATTAAAGTTTATAATGTGTCCTATTTCGTTAGGGTCATCCGATTTATGTATTTAAAAATTAATTATAAAAATACCTCCCACCGAAATTCAGGTCTAAGTACACCACTGAACACACACACATATATATATATATATATATATAACTTCGAGACGTCCCAGAAGACTTCACGATTTTCCGACCCACCTTTTGTGTATGTCCCTGTGCTGTAGTATCTTATACGTATGAATAAGAATTATGTTCTGTTTGAAAAGTGCGTACGGTTAATTACACGAAGTTATTTAATAAAGAGTTAAGAAATCCGTTCAAGGTAAGTATAGAACTCGTGATATAATAATACAAAATTTCAAAACGATAATTAAAACATTTTTGCAATTTATAACGTCAAAAACGCAGCATAGATTATGTGTGATAATTACCAATTTATCACGTATGAAAATTGTATTCTTTAAATATAACTTAACGTATCGTCGTTTTTGGTTCAACATCTAAATAAAAAAACAATATTCGTTTTTTTTTTTATTTTAGGTGCGATTTATTTTATTTACCCAATGTTTTCGTAAAACTACCCTTTTTGTGTCAAACTAAGAAATATATTCGTTTAGCCTAGGGAGAGGGGGCACCATAAGGGTGAATCTCCCTCCGCTCACTTTCTATATACTTCTTTTTCACGATGGCGCTCATTGCATAATTATATATATTACTTTACTTACTTTGTAAACGATACACTGGCCGCCGACGTGTTGTGTACTTTATCGTGTCAAATGACACGAAATCGACTTAACTGCGCGTTTGGAGTGTTGCGTTCGAATTGAAATTAGGGTGAAGATTGGGAAGGTGTAACGCGACAAAAACTTTTCACGAACGACAATTATGAAAAACGATTTCGAGTTCCAGATTTCCACAGTCACTGCGGGCACTTGTTCGCATTTTTTTCAGTCGTCGAGCGATCTTAATAACACGAGTTATTTTTAACAACGTTAAACGAAATAATTTAAACTTAACGTTGCTGAAACCGACGAGTGTAACATACTTTTTGAGAAATCTTTTCACCTTGAAGCGTATTTGCGGGAATTAAAAAATCGCGTAAACTCGTACGTCCACAGTGTGCGATCTACCGACGTGCCAGTACCGTCCGATTTATTAACAGAAATGCGTCGCGCGATTATTTTATAATTGTAAATGAAAATATTTCTTTTGATCCTACAACGATGTGAAGTGATTTGTTTTCTGTGATCGCTATTTTTCGGTTAAGAGAAATTGTTAAAAGTTAACGCTACATTATTCGACACGATTTTCGAATTTTTTTCACGTAAACATTGACGACACGTAAGAAGTGTTCGTTTTTTAAAACTGAAAATTTATCATCGTAACTTTCATTACATATTCTAACAATTATTCGACAATTTCGAAAACCGTCGGTTTTTTTTTTAATTTACAGTTACAAGTTTGAACGTTGATACACTACAAAAAACTAACGTGTTTCGTTTAATACAACGATTCGCCTTCGTTTTAAAATTTGAAACAGTCAATATATGTGCACGTTTAAAGCACACGACCAACACACCTATTGTGTTTAAATAATGTACGTTATAATTACGAATTAACGAAAACAAAAAAAATTACCGTTTTTATATATTTTTAAAAAATAACGAATAGCGAACGATTATTAAGGAATACACTCACAATACGATCGTAATATTTAAATGTAACATTTCCGTGTTCGATTGATGCGCTTTGAAGAAGAAATTTAGCGAGAAAATATTGCGAACATCGGATATCGTTAGTTGTATTATCGTTACAATTTGAATGCGACGATTGCATTCAACAATCGATTCTGAGAGGCGAACGGTTATATTTTAATTTTCTTTTTGTGGCCTTTGGAAACACTGACTATTACGACGAATCAATGTCGCTCGATATTCGTTAATTATTTTCAAAAATATTCTAAAAATGTTACGAGACTGTCTACGTTTGTAACGGTCTTTGTTTAGACCTCGATTACGAAAATAATTGCGCGCGTCCGAAACGGAAATGTCGACAATTTTGCCAGTTTATTCTCTTCTAAAAAGGAACGTCGGTTGGTTCGCCGGCGCGCTTTAAAAATAAATAAACGAATCGCGTAATTTGGCGAATGAGGTGACTAAATATTTCAGTCGAAATCGATATTCTCGAATTGCGTAATTTATTCTCGTTATTCTACGAAATATACGATTCGTGCATTGGACGACATCGAAACGACTACAATTAGTCCCAACAAACTCGCGCCTGGTTCGTCCGAGTTAAACACCGCCGTGTGGGTGTGTGTGTGTCGGATGTTTTGTTTATTTCCGTCCGTTCGTTTTCGAAATCGACCCAAATTTTACTTGGTTTACCGCTATTTAACATCGCGGTGGTCGGTGTAACACGGCTAATTAACCGACGACGAATTTGATACTCCGTAATACATACGTATATATATCCCATAGCGTCGTGGCCGTACTTACGACCGAGACTTTCCACCTGGCCGTGAATACGGATTATTAGCGCGTGGGAACGTCTCGCGGTATACGACGCTTTTTTCCGAAAATACGTGTCCATTTGCCTCGACGACGGAATAACGTAAGTTCCAAGGCGGATATAATACCGTCCGCGTGTTTAATTCGGCATACAACGATAATGATTATACGTCGGCGGTCGGACATTACGAAACGCCATTTACGCGTTCGACTTACGTGAGACACGCGCTTCCGTTTCTATATAAATATCAACATAAACCTTTGTCAACATTTCACAACATTTCGTTACGCTTTATTTCACATTTTACGCAAAATTTAATACAAACCCTTTGATTCGTTTATTTTAAAACAAACAAAAATCGCTGAGCTCGTAAACACACGTCAAACCTTAGCGGTCGCCAATTAAAAAGTAAACAATGAATACAGCCGAAAATTTTATCATACTACAAAGGCAAGCGTGATAACACAATAACAAAATATTTTAACAATCGGATTCTCCGAATCCGAGAAATTTAAAAATTCCAAGTTATTATTTGATCACACCTCGTAATAATGAAACTCGGCGATTCTGAGACGACAATCGATTTAGAACACGTTTAAGCGCCGCATGATCGTCACGCGTTCCCGTGTGTTTTCGTCGTCCGTTTTTCTGACGGTTTTGTGCGGAGCCGTATTAAAATTACCGACGCTAAAAGCGACGCCGGTCCGAAGACTTATTGTAAAAACGTTTCGTCTCTATCGGACGATTGTACGAAGCTAAACGTTGTTGGGTTCTGAGAATTCTAATTTTATACACTCCTAGACTGCCAGTAGTGAATCACATTTTGTTTCGTCGACAGTAAAAAAAAAAAAATATAATAAACAAGATTCGAGATATATTTTGATTTTTAAGAATAACATTTATTGTTTATTACGAAACGTGCGAGCGTATTAAATTTAGTAAATCAGACATACGCGCACATATATTCACGTACATTTCGTAGCCGTACGTATATGCTGTACGTATATTAGTGTATACAGAATGGACTAAAAAGGGTTATAGTGGTTGTTTATTTTAGAAATGCAGTTCCAGTCTTTATAATGTTTACGTTTTTTTTCATTTTACGTAGCAGTTGAAATAATAATATCGTAGAAGGGACATCACGATTCGCTATTAATATCCCCGACCATCTGTCAAAAATACGAATTTTGTTTTCATTCGACGGTTGTAAAGCAACATTGTGATTGTTAACGCGTGTGTTTAATCCGCTACAATAGATAAGGACACGTGGATTTTAGTCCGTCGCGTTTTTTACGGTGCGTGCGCCGGGGCGGTGCGTCGACACGGAAATAACGAAAATCGCTGGGTACCGCGTTGTATTATATTAAATTGCGGGGATATACGTCTGACAGTGACGACAATAATAATAATTTGTCATTCAGCTACACGCGTAATATATGTTTTCGTAATTCGCGTTAACACTCGTGTTACGGACCGAAAATTAATTGTTTTCCCGATTTTTCACCGTAGACCGCGATGATCGTTTTTCGATTTAACGAGCGTATTTGTCGTCGTTCGCAATGATATAATGCCGTTGGCCAATCCGTCGTCGTTAATGTTTTGTCCTAGCGGAAAACGACGAATCGTAACAGCCCAGAAAGTCCGCCGTACGACGACTCGCTATATAATAATGAACGTATCAGAAATAATTACGGATGAAAAACCCGAAACGCTACAGCCGTTGAGATGGCGAACCGTTTATTCGTAAAATATTATCGACGACTTACGCACCGAGCACGGAATGGAAAAAACATTTTCGTTAAAAATTACCCTTACGAGCTCGCCAAAAAAACGTAAAATTCGTATAATGTATTCGTACGTTAACATCCGTATGACTATTGTGCGATTCGTTGATTTCGAGAACGCGTCGAATATCAATTAATTTTTGTCCCGATTGTCGTTTAGTGTATTCGCGCACAATCGAGTTACGTAATCCTGAAGTCCAACATCGACCTTACGAATATTCCGGAAATTCGTCGATATTTTTGGACGCCAGAAATGTGTCGACACAATGGACTCCCCGTAAGGATAATAAATATTTGCTTCGCGAACGATTCGAGGATTCAGTAAATATCGAACTCGTAGAAAACGAACGACGATCTATTCACAATCAAACGGCGTCGTATATTGGCGAAACCAATCTTTTAGTTCGTCGTAACAGAATTGTATCGGGAGGTAATTTTTTTTTAAATTCGTTTTAAAAACAACTTCGTTCGTTTCTAAACACGATCGTAGAAATAAACGAGTTTCGGCGTAAACGAATCGAAATTCGACGGATGATCGACTGCGAAATTCGTTGTAGACTTCAGGTAGGGTATATATTGGTTCAGGCTCGAGAGTCCTCGAATTTACGAAAAATCTTCGCGCTCTAAAATAAAAATCGAAAAATGATCCGCCAACAGTTATACAATAAACCCGATAATGAGACGACGAGAATGTATTTTACGAATAAAAGCGGTACATCTCGTATATTGCCTATCCACGACTAATTATGAGATTTACTTTTTTCTTTCTAACCAAAACACGAACGTAGTATTTTTGATTAAACACTTATAATAAACTGCGTTCGTAAATTAGGTACTAATAAATAAATTCTCAACAAGGATTCGAATATTAATTACACGAAATTATTATCACTCAACGCGCGATAAAAAAAATAATTAATATATAATTATGAAATACAATATGCAGATTTATTTATCGTAAATTTAAATTTAACATATTAACTCATCGAGTTTTTTTTTTTCATAAATCTTTCGAAATGACACGTATAAATTAAAATTACGATTTCATTGGCGTTTCTAGCCAATTACGAGCTTTGTGACGTAAACTTATATTTAAAACACGTTTGTAAATAAAATAAAAACGCATAAACAACACAACTAACACCGAGACAAATTAAAATAATAATATTTTTCGAATATTCTCGTCTTCTCGTCCTTCTCGTAATCTAAAATTGACGCTATTGAAATAAAGTCGTCTTATCGGTGCTCGTTTAATAACAATAATTATTCGGCCAACGAATTTACAATTTTACGTAGTCCGACAGTTTTCCGGAATTTTTTTCATATTTGTATCTTTTCGTGCCCTCGTATTGTTGCGGTCGTCGAACAAATAAATCGACTCGATTACGAATTTGGTCAATTTTCGTGTTTAATAAGCTTGCAACAATCAAGCCACGGACGTTATAGTTTGTTATAATTTAAAAATATAAAAATAATTAATATATAAAAATATTAAAACGAACGTTATAATTTGTTTTATTGTACGCCGCGAGAATGAGCCGAACGGATCACATATGGTGACGGACAGACGATCGATGAACGTGACCCATATATCTTCGACTCAGCAGTGTACATTGATTCGGTTCGAAAAACGATAATATTTCCGAATTTCTGATACCTAACGGCGTACAAACGATTACCGAGAGTGTTCTTTTTTTTCGATACTATTTAGTAGGGGTGAACGGTGTCGGTGCGGTCCTCCGACCTACGTGTCTGTGACAGAAAAAAACACATCGAATCATTTAGAAACCCGATACGTTATACTAACACCTCGTGCATTATACGTGATACCGTAAAAGATAAATTCTTCGACGTACAGTTTAATAACATCGACGTGTTGGTCGACGTGTGAATATATTATGGATATATCTGTATATACGTATATCGTAAATCATAGTGTAAGTATTCCTCGTCCTTTTTAATTTTTATACAAAATTAAGCGCATTTAGGTGGTAGGCTTAAATTACGGCGTTTTTCTATTTAATTCGCGGTACGTTTCGTTCGTTCCATTGTGACATTGTGTCCGCGTGCAATGACATGTACGCGTTTAAAACTAAAAATAATTATTAACCGTTGACTACTCGGAATTCGAAAACCCGTTAAACAACAAGTCGTAAACTATAATTTATTTGAAAATCGTCGATCCCAAGAGAGATTTACTGAACAATAAAGACGTTTTGGACATTTCTAGTTTATAAAAGGCGAATAATTTATGTCGAAATAAAAATGTATAACGTCGGCGGTTATTTATTGTATACCGTAATAAATATAGAAACAGAATGGGCCAAGGAAGGGGAAGGGAATAGACAAAGAGAATCGCCTCGTAAATATGTTCGAAAAAAATTATTATGAGCCCTATAACCTTATTAAAAAAATGACCTATTCATGGCCGTACGCCTCTACTTGTATATCGCGTTGAAACGTATGTTATCGAACGAAAAAATCGCTCTTTTCAAAAAACACTTCTGAGTGAAACTCCGCTCGTTATTACTCTTTGTAGTTTATCGCAATTGAAATTGCGTACACTTACAAAAAATACGATAAACGGTTTTTATTCATATCGTTCAAACGTCATGTGTCTAAACTTGTAACGAATTATCGGATCTTAGATATGTAAATTAACCAAATCGGACGTTCTGCCATACGTATAGGACGACTATTTGGGAATGTCGGCAAAACGCTTCAAATAAGGTACCGATTACATAAAATTAACCAAAGGACAATAACGGCGAGTATAAAAATCGAAAACTGTTTCCGCCAATAAGCTAGTAGTAAATTAGTGGCGAATACGAGTGTGGCTGATAGAGCGACATAAAGCTTTTTTTATATTATCGAATTCGAAAAATGATTTCGGACGTGGCTAATAATCCATTGTAACGGATAAATACGACACGCGATGTTCAAATTTTATACAAATAACGAACTCGTATTTCAAATTTTGAGCATTTGAAAATGCAAAAATTGTTCACGTCCAAAACAATTTTGTGGAAAAATTTACCGGTTGTTTTCGTTTTTAAAACTATCGATAAAACGATTAGGAACCTAGCCGAATAAAATACCGATCGATTAAAAAAAAAAACACACACACACACACAGCGTTGTAAAACTCGAATATCGATATCGTTTCACTGGAATCGTCGGTTTCGTCGCGATCCATGAAACTATTGAAATAATAACACGTACCCGGCGATGACGACGATGAGCACGACAAAATAGACCCGCAAATCTCCCGGCTGTCATTCTCACACACACACACACACACTTTGGCTATATTCAAACACCCCGCATGATATGTGTACATTATGCGACGTTTATTTGTCGAAGGGACGGGTAGGGGAAAAAATCCGTTATAAATGTCCGCGTGACCGGATCCCGGCTGTATACAGCAGCCAGCCAAGCACAGTTACACACAGCCGACGCGGTGATATTATCGGTGGCGGCGTGACAGCCGGTTTAATTTCAATTTAATAACTGTGTAAATTTCGGCATGTTAGTCGTCGTGTAAACGTATCACGTATATACGCGGGCGCGCGCGCGCATGTGTGTGTGTGTGTGTGTGTGTGCACGTATGTACAAAAGGGGTCGTTTCCGCGGTGGATGAATCGGCGGCGACGGCGACGGCGGTGACGATGAGGACGACAACGACCGGCGGAGGAGCGCGCGGTTGACGACGATATATCCGTCCTTTGTCGAATCACCAGTGCGAAGATAATTTTCCGAGCAAATGCGTATGATGAACGCGAGGCCTGGAAATATAATATACACAGAAACCGTGCGCCTCTTGTGTAAACACGACCGGTGCCCTTCGAAACCCCCATCGACGTACACACGCGTACATACACGACACACACGGGCGCGTATACACATATATATATATATAGACGTCGAATACATATACCCGTAACGACCCGATAGCATTAACTAAGCGTAGCACTATTTATAGCGTATATGCGTATAGGTGAATTCCGTACACGTATGTGTCTATGATAATATAGAATATATAGTGTATATTCGCGAGCTACGTATCGTTCGTTCGTATAATAAATATATATAGTCGCGATCGACGCTGTTCGAACCATAATATAGAGTATTTAATCGATAATCGAATCGTAGAAAATGCGATTGTTTTTCCACGATATTATTACAATTGCAGCGCCGATCGATCGTCCTTCTCATCCCGCTCACCGCACTAAAAAAGAGCGGGGAGAGGGGAACTAGATTATTATGAAAACGTCCTATCGTAGCCGATCGAATTACGGCGATCACGAACCGGTAGCGGGTACACTGGCTATAGTCACGACTATCCCGTCCACGGTGGTCGCCTATTTCGAACAAATATGCCGCCGAAAATAACAGCCGTTTTTTCGACGCCACATTTTCGTAAACGGAACCCCCCGCCGTTCACCTAACCGATTGTACGAACGGTACGACGAAGTCCGTGTCGAATAATGGTCGCCTTATAACATGCGAGGAAATCGCCACCGTATGTCGTTTTATATGGCCTACGGCGTGTTTCGCGTTGTAGCTCGGCCAACGTGCAAAGTCAAACGCGTCGTTTTGTACGCATTATCCGAAGTCGAAACGAAATATTGCTAGTTAGCGTACGTACACGCCCCCCCACGTACTGGCCGGAGACGCGACACACTGCGGACTGATATCGTGCACGAAAAATGCACGCAACGTCCGGAGAGCGTATTATTGATCGCTCTGATTTTCCGGCTACTTGGGAAATCCAAACAAGTTTTAAACGAACGACGTATTACGATCGCGGACCTTACCTCCTCCGGAAACAATTGGCGAATACAATATGGGCGCATTCGAGACCCGTAAGTACGGAACGGATTTTTAAATATCGTCCGTCCAGTAATACGCCTCGTGGGCCTGGGCGTTATAACGGACCGTTCGTCCACGTGTCACTTTCGCCCGAATCAACGATAACGTAACGCTTATTAGCCAAATCGGTCACGTTTTTCCAACGCGGACGATTACTGTTTTTTACGCGTTATTTTTTTTTATCGTATAAAATTTAATTGACGTTCGACTCATATTCCAAACTGATTAACGCGCGTTAATTAACGGAATTTTCGTCGGCTCGTGTACGAATACCAATATATAAGACCCATCGCCGGTCTAATTAATAATATTTATAATAGGCGTGCCATCGACCACATAAATAATTCAACTATTAACGTCATTACGGTAAGATTTGTTTTGATTTTCGTCATATTCCCACCGAGAAACTCGTGAACAAATATTATGAAATGTCCGTAAATATATATTTAGACAATATTCCGTACGTAATAATTCGATTCGAACGTAACTGCGGTTGTTACAATCCGCACGTACCCTACAGGGACGAATTGGAACAGCTATTCTCACGGGAATAATAACGTATTTAACCGGTTCGTTTGGCGTTAAAGCGCCAGGCCGAAAAGTAACTAGGAGGCGTTAATTTGACCGCGAACTTCGAATGTTATTTTAAACGTAAACAATCGTCAAATTTATATTGAAAGTCGAACAAAAAAGGCTAAAAATACGAGCCTATAGTTGTTATACCAGCGCATTAAATACGCTGTGTCAGTGCGACGCTCGGGATAATACGTTCACGATTTTAAAGCGGGTCGATTTATTATTTTTGAGTTTAATTTGGCGAAATTGGTTAAAAAAAAATTCGTATTTCCGGATCGTCTATTCCTTGGCCACCACCTTAGCGGACTTGTGTGTGCGGTTCGCATTCTATCGAGTGTTTCGGACACAGGGTTACGTGTAAACTGTACGAATCGACCGGTTTCGGTTCGAAAAACAAAAGAAATTATCATTTTTCTCGTTGTGGTCGATAAAAAATACAAACCGCGGGTCATTAACGGTACGCGGCGCGTGTCGAATAGTTATCGGCGGAATTTTTCGCTCATAAAATAACGGTCGAACGAATACGATATTTAGTACGAAAATTCGAGAAGAAAACCCAATTGGTCGACACGCGTAAATAACCGCGCGATATCGTAACGTGTGCGCACTCGACATTCCGACGGCGGCGAGTATTCCGCAAGCGGAAATCGTCGAAACAATTGCGAGCGGGAAATGGTCGAGTTCCCATTTTCGGCCACATACGTACGTAGCTACGTACGCAACGATACCGGCGATACGTATCGTTGTAGGTGGCGCCGGTAATCGGTGCGCCTAACTGCGGCGGTCCGCGTGAACGGACAGCCGGGCGGCAAGTACGCGCGACAGGCCGCCGGCAAAAACGCGCGCATCTGCCCGCCGTGCCAACGTGGGGTGTGTTCGGGCCGTACGTAATACGACGCCGGGCACGGTGACGAGGGGTCGGCGGATACGATAATATATATAACATAATATGATGTATCATATCGCGCGTGTAATAATCACGACCGTGATTAGTAAATTAATTCGTCGACGGGGTCGGGTGGGTGGGGTTTTTTTTTCGCGCACACGCCGTCGCGCGTTAGTTTTACGGGCGCGTGTAGGGGCGAAACTCACACAGCGCGGTACAGTTTCGCGGTGACAGTTGGCCCGGTACTATTATACCCGACCGTATTACAATATACAATATCGTACGCGCCCGTGTAATATACACACACATGCACGCACTCACGCATACACACGCTAGCGGGCGCATTGAACGTAACGACGAGACACATGGGTGTCACACACACACACACACGCACATGTAGTAGTGGCCGACGACGACCACGACTGTGATTGTGACTACTACTACTACTACTACTACTACTACTTCGACGACGATGACGACAACGGCGACGACGATGAACCGTAAAATGAGATACTTGTTTACATATTCAACGTGCGTGTCCCCTAATAATATACGCCTCGTGAAATACACACCGCGACGAGGTCCCTCTTTCGCTTTTTTTTTTTTTTTTAGAAACGTTTATTATATTTATTATATCTACGCCGTTGCGCGCGCGATTGTGTGCGTGCGTGTATCGAGGGATGACACGATACGCGCGGCAGAATCCAAAACGTGCAAACAATGACTAACGGAAAATAAGCTCGGCGACAACCGCCAACGTGAAACGTTGTCGATACGCGCACCGCGAAGGATTTCGTTCGTTTTTCCTCTTCCTTTTTTTATCCGATGTCCGTCGAATTGCAACAGCGCTCTATAACCACCAATTACCGTAACCACGTTTCGGGTTTGTTCGTTACACGCGTATATTTATTCCGATCGTCGATATTCATCCGAAAATATACTCCGTCGTAGACGACGGAAATTTCAGATTTTTATTACACGCGTTTACACGATCGTACGTAATATCGGTACTATAGAGAGCACACGGCCTCCGTACACCGTCCGAAATTTGTATTTCCGTTTACAAGGCGGTAACGTATACATTTCTGGACACTGAGATAAACAATTATCACACGTTTGAAATAAAAATGGCGTAGTTCGTATTCGATCGAGTCTATAAAATACGTCGATACACGTCGGACGAAATGAATTCGATTTTATTTTTTTAACGTTTTACTTAAATAGTTTCGTCGAGGACCGTGTTTAATTAGTAAAATAAATATTCATAGCGTAAACGATAAAAATGTAATTACGAGAAATTTGAAAAACTGGAATCGTCAATAACGGCCACACAAAAATCTATACGTCGGTGCATAAATCTTTCGTTTTACCAACCGCCTAATTTGCCGTCAATTTTTTACCGCCTAATTATGGGGACGATTCGTCACTAGTTCCACTTTCTTATATCCGGCCGTGTCGTCGTAGACACTATAGTAACTATTATTCAATTACCTAGACGATAACAATTTGATACTTGTTTTATTTACGTTTCGTATATAGATTATAATTTATATGGGATTACATATTGTATATATAGGTCACAGGTGCGCCGCTAAAGCCAATTTTATTTAGAGTACTCGCTTGAAATTGGCGACAATCTCGTTGTGACTTTATTTCGGACAACCAAAAAAAGCGTGCGATTATTTGTTTGACTTAGAAAATAAATACGTATAAGTACAACGCGTTTATCATAATTATTATACAGTGACGATCGTTTAATAAAAATCAATGTTGCACACATAATCGTTATACTAACGCGTGTTAACTTTCATATATTTTATACCGCGCGTTTGAAATAAAATCTTATTAGTCCGACGGAATCGTCATGAAATCGTAATTGTTTCGACGTTACAAAAAATATCTAGCAACGTTATTAAAATTCTTTCCCGAGATAATTTTTCAAAAAACTGTAATGTAGGAATCGGGAATCGTGTTAGGTCCGCATTTACATATACCGGCGATACCGTAGATGACGGACTCGGATCATATGAGTAGATAAACACGAATTAAGATAGGACGTCTCGTTTTGTTTTCGTGTTTTTTTTTCTAGTTTTTTTTTCTTTCGTTAATTCGTCCGCATAATAACGTCAATATTTTTATGATACCCGCTGAGAAATAAGAAAGATTTTAACGTTAGATTCGGTATGAAAAACGATATTTCTCGAAGATCCGTATTTTCGAAAACGAGTTCATTATCCGCCGGACCGTTCTCACACTCGTACAGTCGTCTCGCACGTCGACGCGGACGTTGTTTAATTATACGTTGGTCGTAAAAAAATTATTGTACGTTTTGACGGCTCGTCAACGCACGCCTCATTATCAAGGATTGAAATCACCTATCACCGATCGTACGATATAACATTCGGTAATTTATTCGTCGATTTAACGTGCGATCGATCATTTCCGTCCGAGGAGTCTACACAAAGTATACGACGCGCGTATATAAACTCCTAGGTATCGTTTTCAAACGGTTTTCATGTACGTTTCTATACCGTATCCCTCTCCGAATAGACCGCAACAGGGATAGACGTATTGAGGACCTATTCCCTTCACACCGAAACGACAATTGCCGTCAATAGACAACATTTTAACACGCTCTTTAACTTATTATTCCTATTTCGGACGAAACTCGCCAATAATTATATTCTGACACGCGCGGGTAAAAAAGTTGTCTTTCCACAGCTTCTCGTTTTAAATATTCACCGACGCGAATTCGAAAGTTATTATTTTTATTTTAGTTTCGCGTAAACAACGGATTAATATTTATCGCCGTCGTACGTTTTAAAAAACGATTATTCACTTTCGCGGTCGCTGAAAACTAAATAAATTGATACCGGAACGTAAAATGCTTGAACGTTTTTTCCAACCGCGGCAAATAACTATTTGTAATTCCATTAGGAATATTTGCATTTGTGTGTGTGTGTTTGCTAAATACTTGGTTTATTATACCTTTCGCAGCGGAATAATCGCGAATCGCTAAAGCGTGTTACAATTTAGAGTGAAAAAAACGTGCGATCATAATTTCGTCGAAAATTTTTAACGAACGTTGTAATGTTTGACAAACAAATATTTAATTTCTCGTAATAATTCGTCTTTCGAAAATAGTCGTATATTCAATTTTTAAACGGTACGATAATTACAATAAGGCGTTTCATGTAGGCAATTTATTGGCAAACAGTTTCGCGTCGGTTACTGCGTCTATTTTCCAGCGATTTTTTTTCATTCACAAACAACTTTTCTTTGGAAAATGTTTTTTGGTTTTTATTGTATTTCGGGTAACGCGGACACAAAATAAAATTGTACTTCCTATTTCGACTTTTGAGTTACCCGAAGACTTATACAACGAAATGACCTCCCTGTTCCATAAACGAGTCAACGCTCGTTTATACATTTGTATATAAAACGCGACGTACAGTATTAAAACGTTTTAACGTACATAGCCATACTAGTTCGGCAGTGCAAACTCGACGTTAACGCGTTTGCGTGTAATTAGATAACATTTTAATATTCGTTAAATACGCGAAAATTCCACGAAAATCGATTCCGAACGATATCAATTATCCGGGATTCGATCGACTATTTTCTATCCGGCTAATGTTGATTCGTTGAAATAACATTGTTCCTCGAATCGATCGCGTCTTTAAAAAAAAAACCTTAAAACGTAGTTTTTAGCTATGACAAATAGTCGCGTTTCAAACGCTGTAACGATATTATCTGTCAACTACGATACCACGGCGGGCGATATATCGATCGTAATTCACGGCTCGGATCGAATATTCGGATGTGTCCGTAATTATTTTCGATAACGGTACGCCGACAAGAATTAAAAAATTCGGTTCGGATAAATGCCGTCGAAGCCGTAAACTCGAATTCCGCGCCTCGTACGTACTATTTTTACAGTGACTTAGGGTTCCGTTTCCAATTTTCGCAGTTCCGCCGGCGAGTACCCGACGAATCCGTCCATAACGATACCCGCCTATTGTATTTCTTCGACTAATTCTCACGTGCCGTCCAAAGTAACGATTATACGCCGTTACCAGTACGTATATCGTGTACAGAAACTCCGAGCGAAGTTATCGTTCCTGTTTTCGCGTTATCCAAATTTAACGAGCTCCTGTGCGCGACTTAATTAAAACGAAAACACACGAGACGCGCGCGTGTACTATCTTTTGTCTATTATTCTATTACCCGAAACGAAACGTAGAAAGGACATAACGATATATTATTAAGCGTATAGAGAGAAGAGCGCGAAGGACACGACGCCGGAGATATTTTGAGAACGCGCTCGACGCATACGCCTATAACACAATTCTCTATGCAAATCATAGTATATATGTACGGCTATCTTTACACACACACACACACGTATATACTAAATATTAGGGAGGAGTCGATTCGAATAAAACGGAAATATATACGAATAAGTCAAATAACGTGGTGCTCTCCCCATACGATACGAGCGAATGAAGAATATATATATATAGCTGCACGATATAACCGAATAATCGCGCGCCATATATATATATATATATTTTCTTTTTTAACGTTTCGGTAATAATTTATTATTCAGTATTTGTTCCGCCTGTAATATAGTCCGCGACGCCCCGAAATTATATCGCCATACGGTATAACGATATTATAATAATGACGTTTCGCCCCTATCACCGCTCGTCAGAGGACTTCGATCACAATTTACATTCGAAAATACGTGACGAAATACGGCGGAACGATAACAAATCATAGTGTGTGTGTGTGTGTGTGTGTGTGTGTGTCGTATAAATTATCGTTAGAATTGCGAAATTGGACGAGTCTGTGAAATTGGCGGGACATATTCGTGGAAGAACTCAAAACGCCGTACAGAGTTTAATGACTGCGTAACGTGTGCTGGCCGTGTTATCCATTAGATAGAAGCCAGATGGAGATTCTCGGGATTCGGACGCAGTCCGATAATTGTACCATGTCGTCTAGTCCAGCTATTTCCGTCGTTAAAAATAATATAAAATACCGTCACTTTACATAACTGAGCGTCAACAGATCGTAAAATCCAATTTTCCCGACGAATGTTTACTTTTATTTCGGTATTTTTTATTTACTCGGACGGTACTTATAAACACCTTTTTTCGAAAAGTGTTTTTCACGACAGATTTTCTAGTTAACGATAACCGTCGATCAACGGGCGGCGTATTCGTGATATCGCCGAGGCACGCTCGCGGCAAATTCGTATTTCGTGAAACCGTTATACGGACGCGAAAAAAAATCCACGTTTTGCCGTTAAAACACGTAACGTCGAAAAGCGTCATACTCCGACTATAGGTTCTGATTTATTTGTACGCGCTGCAAACGCAAATGTAGATTTTTATCGCGAAGAGAAACAAGAAATTTTGACGCGTTTATATTTGCGCGTACACGATCGACGTTGTCATATATTATAAATATATAGTAATAGGTATATTGGCGCGTTGCCTAATACGAGCGGATCATTAATACGTTAATGGGAAATGATTTCGCGTACAGAGTTACGATCGTGAATCATATCCGCGCGTATGCACGCTCCGTACATTATCATAACCGCCCGCGGATTTACCATACGCCCGCGTGAAACCGGAGAATAATGTTAACGAGATATTACGCGTACGCGGCAACGTTATTCCATTACGGAACCACTCGTTTATCGAATACTCATTCACGCGTCCGGGACGAAATACATACCGGACCGGTCGGCGGGGGAAATATTCGAAACGCCGACAATGTAGCGCGCGGATAACACGCGATTTCGCCTGCCGGTAGACGACGACCGTTTTCGATTTTGCGAAAATATCGGCGACACATCAAACGAACCGATAACGCGCTTCGCCATTCCACCATTCCCCCTCTGTCATCGCTGTACGTTCGATGAGCGCAAAAACGAAAATTAATAAATAAATTAAACGCGGCCGCGCGCGTATGCAAATTCCTCAAAAACAATTAACTCGTATGTAAGCTCACACGTACCGACGGTGGGCGGTACGGGGCGCGGCGGATAAAGTTCATTAAAGGGTCGCTTGTTGAAATAGCGCGAGCATCAAAATGGTTTATTAAATCCGACCAGGTAAAGTTCAATTAGTCGTTAAATATTCATGGAAGTTGACAGACAACGGAACATTCATTAGACCAAAGACCCGGCTAGGGACCAGGCGGACGAGTGCGGCAAACGGGCGACGGCGGAGAGAACGATTGGGTGACGACCGGGCGGATAGGCGTGGGGCGAAATGACTGGAGAGTGCGAACGAGAAAGGGTCGAGAGAGGACGAGAGGAACTGACTTGAGAACTTTGGCCCTTTGCACCGCCGTATATTTCATACAAAATTACTCAAGTTATAAAACGAGTCCTTATTATCATATCAAAAGGTTATGTGTACACCACCGCCACGTGCGCGTATTGTCAATCGACGATTTGACGCCGGGCGGCCACGAACAGTTCTTGTTTGTATTTTCGGTCGAAGTTGGCAGCGCGTCACCATGGTCCGTTCGCTCCTTATCTTTTTTTAATTATTATCATTTTTTTTTTGCCCGCGTTCAAAGAAATTTTAATGAAAACGCGTTCGATTTACATAGTTTCCTCCGTTTTATAAAAGACATCGTCGTCCCGCGCATAATATTACGTGATACCCGTTTTGTTTTTCATGGAAATACCGCTCCGAGAGTTTCGTATACCAATAAAATACCGTTACAAACGGGACTTCGATATCCTGTCCGCGTTCTAAAAAAGAATCATAAAAAAAAATAAGGGTTCGCTACGCAAACGTTCGCGTTCCAGTTAGTACTCCCATTTCGGAACTGGAATTTCGTGACGGTAAGGGAACGAAGGGATAATGTACCTGAGTTTACGGCTGCACGTGACACATTTCGAAAACGTTTCGCCTTCTGCGTTACTATCTCGCCCCGGTACATTTATATGTATATACACACGCAAAGAAAGGACACTGAAAACGTTTATTAATTATATAATCGCGAAACGTATAATTTGGTTTAATTATAAATGTACGTTAATATAGGCGCGTGCACAAACGTGTAGTTAAGACGTTTTCGAAAACGGCGATAATTTTTTTTTTATTTTAGTCTCTATCGAAACGGTTTCTATAAAGGTTTACAACGAACGTATATACGTTTTTATTTCCACGATTTTATTATAAAAGTATATTGTCAGAACGTTATATACCTAAACTCGTAATAAATTTTCAAATGATCGAAAATTCCACGTGTCGTCGATTTTACGCATTTCGTACGTACGAGAAATCTATTTGGCCCGTTCGTTCGGTCGCGTTCTACCGACCGTTACTTAATCAATTTACGTTCTTATTAACAACGTTTACGCTCACATTCTGACGTCGTACATATCGTGCACAATCACACGACACGCGGTACTTCGTAGTTCAACACGAAAAAAATGTATTTCGTTCGAATCGCGATTCCGATAACGCGTAATTTTCGTTCGGAACAATATGTAATTTCTAGTATCAACATTTGCGATGGCCGACCACCACGGACCCCGCTTAAATGACCCGATGACGACATTTCGACGGTTTTTTTGTTTTCAATTTCAAATTGGCTATACGTCGTGTGGTAGTTCACATATTGAGCGAATGGTTCGCTACTCGAAAAACTTGTTAAATAAAGTACCATCTGTGCGCGTTTTGCAACCGGGAAAATGGAGAACGCGCGTAAAGATCAGAACACTCATTCTACCCGGACCAAAATGTATACGGATAAATTGAAAAAAACCGTGTCGTCATAATAAAACCATTACGTTATTTGATACGGTCGGAATATAAATGAGCCGCGAGTTACTTAAATTACGTAAACGATGCGTTTAATAATAGAATCGAACGTTTTACGAATATAAGTAAGAAGATTAAGTAAATAGGTTTTTAATTAGTTAATTACGAAACGGCGGAATGTGTGAATCTTGAGTTGTGCGACTGAACGAACAGGTTTTCGAAATATCAGCTGTGATAGATACGCACGAACGTTGTATAGGAATAAGAACTTTTCTTGGAAACGTAAATATGATATTTCATATACGGTAAGTACAAAACAATAATTTCGTTCGTATTTATTACGTCGAAGTTTTTCAAAAAAAAAAACCGCTTCAAAATAATAACTATTACTCGTTAAAGCGGATTTAAAGTGGTATAGAAAACAACGTTCGGAGACCTCTCGTTTTTAATAAAAATGTTAAGTCTCGCTTGCTGGAATTTCTTTCGATAAAAATTAACGGGATCGACTATATATAGAAAAGATTCTTGAGGACAACTGAGACGATTTTTCCAATCGCCAATTTCCAACAGCCGTATAATTTATCGAAATTTCTCCGTTTCAAACGACTTTGACCCGTGGCTTATCCGCGACACGACTATGGGTCGAGTTTTCAAAAAAAAAACCGTCTCAGTTATACTTTAAAAGACATTTCGGGAAATCTTAAGCTTCGCACGAAATTCAAATCGGACCGGCCAAAGTGTCACGATTTTGTCAGCGTGGTTGGACAAAATTCGAATAATATACGCCTTTCTCTTAAATGTCAAACGAGACGGACAGTAGTAGTAGTGATGGTAAGTCAGCGGAAATAGGGTACGCGCACCAATAGTAATTGGAACTCTTCGGTAAATGTCCGAAAAATTGAGGACATTTCGAAAAAGCGTTTACAAATTTTAATGGGCGAGTATAAGCCCCGGATACGGTTCGTCACGAAATTCGCGCGTAACGTATTGACGCGCGTCATCACGATATCGAAACGGACGATCGGGATTCGCGGTGTTCAATCCTATAAGAAAATCGTTTTGGGACGATCCTCACCGTCACCGAATTCCGGTATTGCGCGATCGACAGACGGCGACCGCGTTCCCGATTATTCGCCACTGATGTTCATTTTATAACGGAGCGGAGTGTCGCAGATAACGAATTACTTTCGCCAACCGCCGTGTGCGGGCCCGCACGCGGCGGGGGAGCGCGCGCGAACATGAACGGAGATTAGAAGCCACATGTCAGTTTATCGCCTCGGCCCATTAACGCCCGTTTGACGTGTAATAATAACCGGAACAACCGGGAACGGCGACGATCTTTTTAATCGAAATATCGTGGACGGGGGCCGCCGTCGGACGCCACGGTCCACGAAACTATACAGAGTGCACGGGTACGACGTTTCGGGGCAATATCGTCGTGACCGCGGCATCGATAATTCGCCCCGTGTTTGCGTCCATTCGTAACGATTGTCGTACGCGCCAAACCCATAGCGACTCGTTTTCGGCTCAATGCCGGAGCTCGTCGAACCGACGGCGCGAAACTGGCGACGGTCAATCGATAAAACGCGTTACAAAACTACGCGTAATACGGAACGGACGTAACGAGTATGGACGGGTGTCACTTCGTCGTCTACCTTTCGCGGCCATCGCCGTCGTATTCGCGTTGCACGTAACGCGCGAAAAATGAAACGTCGCCGTTCGTACGGTCTTTTTGTCCGTGTAAGTTTTCCAACTCACGGCGTGAAATACAAATATATTGTTTCGGGATGCGTCCAAACGTTCGGAGACGAGAAACGCCGCGGACAAAGATAAGACAACACCTATTTCGAATAACGCGCAATAAACGCAGAAATGGCAACGCGTTTCTTCGCGATTTAAAT
The DNA here is from genome assembly GCA_025469175.1 of Geopemphigus sp. TES_GeoC_2020. Lineage (NCBI taxonomy): Eukaryota > Metazoa > Arthropoda > Insecta > Hemiptera > Aphididae > Geopemphigus > Geopemphigus sp. TES_GeoC_2020. The sequence continues at coordinate 35,185 of JAIPRN010000252.1, read as the reverse complement.
ACCTTTTCTCTTTTCGAACTTTTGCCCGGCAATCGAACTTTGTTCGTCGACAATTCCACGTTTTCCGAAATCCGTTCAATATGGAATTATCAATAGCCGGCAAACGGCTCGGAACGATTACCGTTCTTTTTATTTTGTCTTCACCTCCCTCCCACCATTCGTCCACCCATCACGTCACCGGTTACGGACACCGAGTACAACACCACCACGTCCGATGGTCAACGGGGACGCGATTCGGTCTCGCGCGCGCATTTCGTATTTAATTAAATTTAGTGTTTCGATATCGCTTATACGGTACACGCAGAACCTATACACAATATTACATTCACGCACACACATACACACGCGCACGCGCGCGGGTACGACGACCTACGATGAATATGTATTTTACTCGCCACCATACAGACGAATAAATATACAGGCCCGCGTATCAGTGCGTGTGTGTGTGTATGTATGTGCGCGCACGCGCGTAGGATGGTTGACTAGCTGGCTGGCTGCCGTTACAGAACCGGCGGGGTGTCGTACACGAGATAATAATATTTGAGGGTGAAACAGCGACGTCGTCGCATCATCGTTCAATGTACTAATATATATATGTATGTATTTATACGAGGGCGTGCGCACGGGGTTAATTTGAAACGCGAACCGGATAAATTTCGTTTAGGCTATTATTTGCGGTGGAATAATTTTCGAATTTGTCATCGCGCGTCGTCGGGGTCCTGCGCGTTTGTATGTATTATCTTCTCGCCCGTCACCCTCTTCCGTTTAATATTATGTACGATCGTATGTGTACATACGCGCACACACACCCACACGAGAATATACGGCGGGGAATAAAACCGAGAAGAGCGCGGACCGCCGCCGTTTCGTTCTCATCGTCGTCGTCATTACGCTACGCACGCCCGAAAATTATTCGACAACGTCGTCGTCGTCGTCGTCGTATCCGCATCACACACACACACACACACACACACATACGCGCGTCCCTTCTGCCGCAGCGAGCACTACGTATAATATAATACTCGTCTTTCCGGCCGGTCCCGTCATCCGCTCGGAATCGTCGACCCCATTACGCCACGACACGAGTATTTCCTCGTCGTCCCGTCGCGCCCGATTGAAGGATTCGGATTTTTTCGCGCGTGTGACGGGATTACCGCGCACCCGAATAAAACGCGCGCGCTCGTATTTAGATCGCGACTCGTCCTGCGTTATTACCACTCGCCACCCGACACTCGTCCCGCGCACATAATAAACCGTTTACGGACGCCCTCGTCGTTCGTTCGCACGTACGGTATGATTATGATTGTTATAATATCATAATGACAGACACGCCGCGGGTTTCGCACGCGCCGCGGCTAATTGCCGACCGTCTATTAATTACGTCCGCGCTTCGTCGTGTCCCGACAACGTTCCATCCGTTAGATTTCCGGAAACCACTCCGGCCCCGAATGCACACCGTTCGATATACGTTATATATTAGCCGGTCGCTATACGAATTATTATATAATTGTGATATTTATATAAATATAGCCGTTTAGCACCCGTGGTACTTGGTCGGAACGGAAGTTTATCGTACGGGCAACGGACGAATATTTTCGAACGTACGTTTTAGAACGACGTTGTGCCCGCGCGACGGTCGTTCGATTTGAATAAAACCGTCTTGACGACACCGGACGGTTAGTTATCTAATATATTCCCTATTATCTGGCCCGAGAAAAAGCGCTCGATCCCGGCGATAATGAGCGAGGTTCGAGGTGGTGTCGGTCTGGCCACTAGCCGTTGTATCGAAGATGTTTCGTTAGGTCAACTAAAAGGAACGCTCCTATAAAGTAGAACGCGTAACGTACATTCGAATTACGCATTATCGGCGTTGTACAAATACATCATTAATCACCAGTCCGATTGTACACCTTGGCGCAATCGCCAAATAAAATACGTATAGTAAAATCGAACGGGAATTTTAGTTTGGTTTTTTATTCGTCTTCCATTTTTTTTTTTTTTTTTGATTCACGATTGTTTCGCGAACGTGTTTTTATGTTAATAACGTAAGGGTCAGTTTCGAACGTGTCGTTATATTTAATTACGAACGAAAACGGTATAATTATGAGGACGAAAAATGTACTTAGAAATGTTACTCGATGAAATGACTAGACACCCGAACGTTAACATAAAACTAAAAGTGTATGTCAAAAATAATTTAAGATATTATTTCGCGCGTAATCTCAAATACATTTTTTCGCACTGTTTTCAAACGCCATTGAACGAGACCAACGAATCGCGGCAGCCCTTTAAACAATATCATTCGAAATCCTTTAAGTACCAGGCCAACATCGCGTAGCGGCATTATATTTACGTACGTTTTAAAAGTTTTCAAATAAGCGACTTTGATTTTTAAAATCTAACTACTAGTCGCCCTTCCTCCCATATATAATTAGAACTTTTTGACTATAATGACTTTTGACTGTAACTTTAACTTCGTAACTAATTAGACGCCTAGGGCTTAAAATTGCGGGGCGTATATCGTATAAATATGCGAAAAATAAAACGCGTTCTTTTTTTTTTAAAAATCCGCGCACGATCAATTCCTATATTAATACTGTCCGTCGTAAAACGTGTAATACAAAGTGGGAAACGTCGGGTCCTGAAGGAAATTTTGCGCGTATATAGACTTCACGTACGTCTCGCTATGTAACTATTTACAATGATGCGGGATGATTATTTTCTTTTTTATTTAAATATTTGTCCTTCCCGGTACTTTCAATATTAGAAACCAAATTTTGTTTGATCGTACGCTATTTGGCATTCAACACATATTACGTACCGTCATACATTCTATGAGCGAACACGCCTTTCGTCCGCGTAACCACATGAATAACAACACTATTACATTTTGTTTGAACAAAATATTACGAGCGTACGGTATTTGTCTCTGGCGTGTTCATAATACAATCTATACAACGTGTACGTTCGTTTTGTGAAAACGTGAACTATATAGTTGAATTTTCGTTATCGTCATATTTTGAACAAATATCGTATTTTTCGCGTACTTGGAAATCTTTGAAATCGAAAACGTTCGAAATAGTCAATTTCCTTTTTTAACTGTAAAACATTTTTGCTGAACTTACTTATAATTATATAGTTGTCGATACAAAGAAAATAATTACGAAAATAACTTATTCGAAACTCTCATTTTATTAACTTAAATTCAAATTTTTGTACTTTTTTATTAATTTTTGTAATTTTTTTGAGTCTTAGTATTTAAATAAATAACGATTCGTCGGATCCGGTTAAAATGAAAACATAGTTAATATTTTACACTTCCTAAGTATGTACATAATACAATTTGCACGCATATTCCGAGAATTTTTCGTGCAGTAAATTTTAAACTTCAATAAATCAACATGTACACGAGACTTTCCTCGCTGTATTATATACTTTAAAAATGTTCGCTCGCCATAATTTAACAAATAACTGATTTCCAAATCAAATCTTTTTAAAAACGTCTTTTATTTGAAATTTTAGTATATTTGTAAATTATAATAGTTTTTTGTTTTTTATATAAATAGCGTTACAAAAACGCGTGTGTTTTTACCAATCTAATAAAGTCATCGACGGAAATGTAATAAGATTATCGGATTTTAATTATTGTGGAACACAAATGGAATTTGAAACACGAAAAATGCCGGAAGATATAACGATTACGTCATTACTTAATCAAATTATGTTTATAATGATTGTAGGTGCGTTCGGTATTTTTAATTAACACCGAATTTCTGTCTTTTAAGTTAAGCTTTAGATAATTCTATCCGTTGCTTTTTCTTGACACGTGATTTATTTTGAAATATTATCGTTTATAAACGAATATTTATTCGTTTTAAGAAGAACGTAATATTTCTAAAGCGTGTTCGAGACGTTAACGCTACGTGTCGTGTATATAACTTTTTAGAAACGCCTTTTATATTTATATATATATATATATATATATAGTTTACAATTTTACGCTCCCGAGAAAAAGGGCGGAGATCTAGGCAATCCTTAGAAAGACGCCATTTTTTTTTATATTTTATAGGTACAACATATATATATATATTACACGAGCCGAGAAAAATAAAAACGAAATAATTTTCTAACGAAAAAAAAGGCATACGGACCGAAAATAATCATTGATAAACATAGATATATTATTGCTTTTGATTATTTCCTTAAACAATATATATATCGTACGACACGAGTGTATATATATTGTTCGTACTTCACACAACACGCAATAAACATTTCCTAGAGAATTGATAACTACAGAATACAGATTAAACCTTGATTTATATATAACATATAAATATATAAGACCTAAGTACGAGCGAACAGTGTGTGTGTGTGTGTGTGTGCGGGTAATGTTCAATATATACAGAGAATATAAAATATATATATAGTGTAGCCTTCGTTTTATTCCGGCTCATAAAGGTTGCTACGTTGGCGTACGTGCCCTACCCTGTCCGTTGTGTTCTATAAAAGCATGACCGTATAACTTTTAATAACCAAAGCACGTTTTTACGGGGGTTAAGGGGTCGGCGGAGAGGGTGTAGCGGGCGAGACGAGTCGGACCTGTGGTAGACGGGTGGGTGAGTGGTTGGGGGTGGGTGTACATAGTGAAAGCGTAGGTAGAGGGGGACTGGTTAGTGGCGGCGGGATGGCGTGTGGGGAGGGCGGTAAACGAAGAAAAATACCCGACAAAGCTACGTATAGTAATGGCGAAAGACCGGGGGGAGAAAATACGGACATAAATTGCTTTTGTTTCAACTCTCCTTTCCATTTTATACCCCCAGAAATACATGTGCACGACCAACCAACGGGTACCCCTTATATATATTATATAGTTCTTCTTCCCCTATCTGTTCGCCATATCATTTCTTTTCCTTGACCCGACGCCCACTATATACATATATATATTTGTATGTGTGTGTGTGTGTGTGTGTGTGTGTGTGTGTGTGTGTGTGTGTGTGTGTGTGTGTGTGTGTGTGCGCGCGCGCGCGAAACGTTAAGGTTGAGTATTTTTCAACAAAATTACTCTCGCGCGCGCTTACACTCATACACACACACACACACCGTCCGTTCCTATACCATATTATATATTATATCCTATAAACATTTTCCGCCGTTGTTAAATATATTTTCTTTTCCCCATGACCGCGGAGTTATTAGAATGTATACGAAAACAGATACGAACAAAAACCAACGCTACGGCGAATGAGGCGCACGAGCGAATTTCAAATGTAACGTGGCGTGCGCTGCGAACACGTCGCACACGGTAAACAACTATTCGGACATAATTTCGAATTGAAAATTTGCGCGCCGACGTTTGTAATAGTTTTAAACGGAAACCGAAAACGGACCGGTTAACAACTTCCTGTAAATTATTTGACCCAAACAGTAGTCGCGAATAATTAACGACCCAAACCACTTTCGGGACGTTCAATTTCTTTCGATTTCGTGAACCGCATTTTCTCGAATCGGTTTTTTTTTTTAATATTTTCGTCATTGAAATAGTAGTCTTGTTCGAAATTATTCGCGTTCTATACACAATTGTCGACGAGTACATATTTCATGTAACTGTGTACCACCGCATAACGGTTAACAGCCCTCGGTGATTGTTAACATTTACCAGAAAGTCTGTACGGATATTGGTGTAGTTTACGAATACGGAGGCGGACATTTATCCGTATCTCGACATATTAAGATAATAATTGAAACGTCAATCGCTAATGCTCGTTAATTAGACACAGCCGGTACGTTTCGTTTGTCGTAACTATCGCGCTATCGTAACGTTTTGCGTCGTGAATACATTCCTCCGTGTCGCGTTTTTTTTTCGTTTTCATTTATAATCGCGTCGTTCGATAAGGACAAACGACAGTCAAACCATCGCGTATCCAACGCACTGTTTCGTGAGAATATATATATTTAATTATTATTTCCGGACAGAGTACGTGCCAAACGCGAATCGAAAATGCCGATCCAGTTTTCCCGTACGTAGCCGGCAAAATGTTCGTATTGACAACATTCGATCGTATACGCCGGCGCTCCGAATTTGAGTACGCGCGCTAAAAACAAACGAAACGGAGCTGCGCCCAAAGATACGTTTAATCTCGTAAATTTATTACGTTTATTTCGCCCGTATACAGGTTCGTTTATGTTAAAATATTGTCGAAAATTGTTTTTTGGGACGCCCTTTTGCATAATAATATATTACGTTAATATAATATGTAAAACACGGCTAAAATAATCGTCGCGTCGTTTCATCGCCAATAATGTACGCGTACAAATAAACGGGAATTGCGCTCTATTTGAAACGCAAAATTCTTTCGCGCCCCCGTTTACTTTTTATACATAATTTATATGACACTTTTGTCCCCGAATCGATGTCATTTCGGTTTCGATACTATAATTTATAAAACGAGTCGGGTTCCGGCGACAACCGAAGTAGCTTCTTCGCTCTTGTATAATAAATTGTAACCGTTTTAAACGCGAACTATTTCGAATTGCATTTTCGCTAAACGGAATATTTCAACGACGCCCCAAGCGTCGCGCGATTCCGCTTATTTCATTGGAAACATAAAAAATAATTTACGTCCGGCCTATCGCGATACGATCGGTGTAATAATATCGTTTTATTCGTTTCGATTTGTCGCGCGGACCGAATAATATTCGATTAAAGTCGTCGGTAGTTTACATTTTATATAGAACGGAAAAAGAGGAATCCGAATAACGGTTTAACATTATCGTTTCGAGCGTTAATTTATCAAAATTCGGAGTAGAAATTATACGGGAGAGTTTCGACGAAATATATTACGCGACTTGTTATATATAAAAAAATAATGTAGTACAAGTTCCTGTAGTTCCTTCAATTTCATTCTGCAAAAAGGGATCGCGTCGTAACTCTAACATTAGTTACTCTTCGTTTTTGGCCAAAATCGAATAATTACGATGGCCGCCCGTTATTGTTCTTTGCCGGCCGGAATGCCGACATTCGTATCTCTCGACGGTTACGCCTTAAATTGATTTCGTTTCCGAACCGAACGAAATTTTATTCGGTGAATTCGACGCGTCCGTAATCGTCGAAATCCCGACAATAAAAATTACTTTCGAAACGTAAGCGTTCTACAAACGCGATTCGACGTCTCGTTGAAAAGTGACCATTTACCCACTGGCGACGTACACCAATAAATAATAACAATAATCGATACAACGGCGGCCGTCTGATTACGATGACGTTTCCATAATAATAATCGTGAATAAAAACGACATTTTACGGCGGCGTTATTATTATATTTCCGTCGACTTATATCGGAAATACTCTTAAACGTACAATTCGATATTGTACTAAACGTATGTCTTTTATGAATGTATCGCGTTTACTTGTACAAACGTTGTAAAATTTTATTCTGAAAACAAAATTATTTCCCGTTGCGACAAATACAAAAAGCGCGTTTTACTGATGTTTCGAATTCGCGTTTACATAATACGTATTAATAAATAAAGCGTTATACGGCAACACAAGACCATTCATTTGCCTTAAAGTGAAATAATTACTTCTGACAATTGATCGGAAAGTTTACTTTAAAATCGTAAAATACGAAAAGGAAATCGTATTGTATTTTTGGTTTATGTACGCCAGAATTGGAAACGTATAGGCTTGAAACGTGCGAAATATAACTCGAAAAGTTGACTACGGGCGAACAACTAAAATCACGCCGTCGTTGAAAAACCGAACGAATAACGCGCGACACAAAAATATACGCGGACAATACTCGTTGTTTTATTTGACGCCGCTAACGAGCGCGAAACGCGAAATATTTCTGTACGAACATGGCGCACCTCTGTTCGTGTTACGTAAATATTCGCGATAACCGTAACGGCTGATGGTGACGAGCGCGTGTATATAAATAATAGTTTCAGCACGGGCGTTCGAAGTTTTAAGTTTCGACGAACTTAACACAGCGCCTGTAGACCGCTCACGTCGACCTACTATTAAACTAGTCGATAGTTCTCGACACAATTATCGAACTCGTCGGACGCGCGTGTTACCCAATCACGATAATCTCGCTGTTTGCGTACGAAACAAAGAAAAAACCACGGAAAACCGTTTATTTCCGATTAAATCGCGTACCGCGGCAATAACGACACGACTCGTCGTCGTGTACACGAATGCGAGCGATCTCCCCCGCCACACCTACCACTCGACGAGGAGGTTTCCGGAGGAAAAAATCATTTCGTACGGAGTCCGTATAAATAATTCATAAACGTGTTCTCATTTGGGACGCGCACCATAAAACTGTAATCAATTACCGATTATTTTTTTCTTTATTATTACTATTAATTAAATTGTTCAATGCGTTTTAATCGGCCCGCTGGTTATATTTTAAAAAACAACCACGTCTCAATATGATAAATGATCACATTAGGCGTATATATACAGAATAATAATAATAATTATATAACGTCGACTCGTGCGCCTGTATATATAAAAACGATACTTGAGTAGGTGTATACTTTTTATTTATTTATTATTTTTTTATTTCGTTTCGAAGAAATAACGTCGGGTTTATATATATATATATATACACCATTTAAACGGCTTCGGTCCTTAAAGTCCATAAATAAAATTAATGACCGTACTCCTCCTCCTCCTCCCGCTGTATTCGCCTTCGATAGCCGTACAAAGAAAATGGCCAATATTCCGTGAAAGCTTCGGCGCGCGCGGCCATTGCCTTTTATATTCTGTTTTAACCTGCCGGTATAAATTTCAAGGATTTAACCCCGGATGTGGTGGTAGTCGTGTTGTTCCGAACTACGCCGCCGATGGGAGGGATACCGAATAATGTAGCGACGGGTGGTGTGAGGGGGTTCAGATACGGGTGCCTGTGAAATATAACGTTCGGAGCTTTTGTTGCTGTTCTAACACAATGGCCCTTCTTCACACCTAACACCACACACACGGGCACATATGAATGCATACATATAAGATCGAAACGCGCGCTCGGGAAATAGGAAACGTTCTTTTCCTATACTACTCTCCTCGCCTCAGCCGTGTACACTTTTTTCCACATTTATTACCCTTTACGGTTATCACTTATCGTTAATCACGCGCGTTCTTCTTCCCTTTCCTTTTTTAATTTACCGCTTATATGTACCTTGAATAATCGCGTGTGTGTACAAACGAAAAGAAACGCTTTACTCGTGTCGAACATACGATACGCGCCGAACGCGTTTATTTCATTTTTTTGTCGCTGATCGAAACGCCTTCCGTACGCTTTTGTTTACGCTACGACACTGTTCGTTATTGACGAATTACCGGCCAATAACTTTCGAAGTGGAAAGAATACCGTTCTGTAATCGATGAAACGACAAAGAAAATTGATTGTATCCGTTTTCAATATTGACGTTCCTCGCCGTCTCTAGATTATTCCGTTAAAAAATTTAATAATTACCGGCCACTCGAACTATTTACCACGTGAATTCCTCGTAATCGAGCGCGTTTATTTTTAGAACAGTTTCAACTCGCACGGGCGCGGATATTTCGCGCTCTGTAAAACATCAATTTGAGTATATCAATCAATCACCCGTCGCGCGATAGGATTTGTTATTGTTTTTCGTTCCGTACTATCTAATCGAAATACTCCTAAAGAGTAACCAGCACACGTTATAATAATACGGAATTGTTGTTTACGCGCTCGGGTCATATTTATACGGTTAGGACTTTGGCGATTCGTAATATATTTGTTACGGCCGTTACGTCGGCTGTAGACGCGGGCGGAATTTTTTCCCGGGCGAAACATTTTCGATTTTTCGTACGCTATTTTTGATATTATCGACTATTTCCATCGTTAACGACCAATGTACAACGATTTTACTAGTCTATGGTTCAAATCGAATAATTCTGTTATTGTTTAGCGCGTACGTCGTGTACGCGTATAAACATCCCAACTCTACTTATTATTAAATTTAATTCGACCGAAATAATCGTCGCTATACGATATGCCCGTTTATATTGCGCGTATTTTTCGACGATTTATGTAGAACTGTTTATTTGAATTAAATTTCTCGGAAAACCAAAACTACTTTGTATTTACCGAGAAACGAAGCCATATATTGGCCCCGTGTACGTTTTAAATATACGCGATATATGTATACGGACGTTAAATAAAACGTAAATTGTCTCCAGATTTTAAATTTAAAATCCTATTATTATTTATAACGAGAAAAGTGAGGTTTTATTTTAGTTTTTGTCGTCGTCGTTGTTGTTGTTGTTATTATTATTATTATTATTATTATTATTATTATTATTATTAAAATTATTTCCATAATGAAACGTCTGTTGAATATAATTGAAAAGAACTTTTTCTGAATTCAATTTTACACGTGACATAACGCCGGCCATGTATATGAATAATAAATACGATGATTTCGAGTTATTTGCATGAGGGGTGAGAGAGAATCGCATGTTCGTATTGCAACGTACGCACGACGGAGGGACGCACGAAATAACAATAGCAGATTCGATTTTGTTTATTTATTTATTTTTTTTCTTTTATGATTGTCACTCATGGTCGGAATAATACGACAGTTAATAATACTGCGACGTCGTTTTACGACTAGATCGTATATTATACGCCGTGTAATTCGCTGGCACATCAATATGTGTTCTATTACAATATACATATAAGCGCCGTTGGGTTGTTACGAAATTATTCGGTAGGTTCTTGAAAACGAGCAATTTATTCGGGTTGTTGTTCGTCTCACGTAAATTAATTAAGCTACACATAATCGAACAGATTACTAATTTTTCGATATTTTAATTATAAACAAAACAAAACTTGGCGGAAAATACGAATTTTTTATAATTAAAATCAACGTACTTTGTACCTTGGATATATAGGCCACGAGGTCACGTGCGTGTTTCGTTTAATAATAAAAGAAAATCGGCTCAATTTTTTTTTTTATTCGGAACTTGGCGAACGCGTTAGGAAAATGATTACCATTTCGGAAACGATTATATTGGTGAAATAATTGATTAAATTTTCCCCTCCAATTTTTTTAAGTTGCAATAAGACGACTCGGTTTTTAATACGTTGACAATTTAAAATTAAAAGTTAAACATTAAACGTATACCGCGAATTAAACCGCCACGAAGTAAAATTTCTCGGAACGATTCGTCTTATTCTTTAATAACGCGTAAGTCCTCTATAGAGGAAATATTATCAAACGCCTCGTAAACGTAACGCGCAATAACACTTTTACTGTAATTGAACCTTCGTTCGACCTCTAGTTTATTTACGTAAATTATACACATACCGGTTGTCCCAATATGAAAAACATATCGACAGTAACGAACTGAAAATTACCTTACAGTATATAATAAGTTCGTTGACAAATAAGTAATACGACTGAAGCGAATTTAAAGAATAAAAATTGTTTCTATTAAATTACGCGCTTTAACGGAATAGAAATGCAAACAATACGTTCTCGATACTCCATAGAAGTGAACGAAATTCCCGTTATGAGATCTTTCGCGCGGAAATAGATTTACGATCCGAAAAATTGAACGAAATCTAACGCACGCGTTTATTCTATGTACACGCGCGTGTCTCGTCGAAGCACCGTGTATTATTCAATATAGATACGGGCGTTTAAATGAACGAAATGTGCGGGGTGTCGTGGACCCGTCGAGCGAATAAAGGAAACGGATCGAAAAATACGAAAGAAAAAAAACAAGAACGGGGTGCGGAGGGAAACGCAATTATTAGGGATGAATGTCGTTATTGTCGTTGGAAAGAATAACCGGAAAAAAATTAAAATCCGAATAAGGATAAAATAAACTGACTTGATTGCTTTTGTCGTTTCCGTGGCGGTGTTCGGTGGGGACCGAGGAAAAATACGCGGCGCGGAAGTAAATTTTCTTTTGTTTTCGTTTTAAAAGGCCCGCGGAAGGAATTAGTTATGAGGAGAAATAATGGGATTTTTTTTTTGTATTTATTTATTAACGTCTTTGTCATTGTACTTTATCCGTGTTGTTATTTTTGTTGCTGTTCTTGCCAGCGCCTCGCCGCTCGTGCCATTGCGGTGGGTATTATTTTTAAATAAATGTTAAATTACAAGTGGAAATTTCCGAGATTCTATCGTCTCTCTTTCTCACTCGCCCTCACTATTTCTCCTTGTTTCTCTCTCTCTCGCACACACACACACAGTATCATGCTCGCTCCCGGTCGCGGAGGAATGGCAAACGGGAACGGGTCTCTGGCCGCGACGGACGACGGTGGAGACGGACGCGCGGGCCGTGAGAGGTCGAAAGAAGCTAAAAACACAATAAGGCGAAAGAGAAATAATGAAATCCCTATAGACGCTTAACTTACTTTTTTAAATTTCCTTATTTAATATGGAAATTATAAACGAACAGAAAATGTATATATACCGTTCCTATATACTACACAGCACTGTTACAGCGCGCTGTGGGGGTTATCTTTTCTTTTTTCTTTTTTCGCTTTTTCTTCTTCGTTCTCCTTTTTATTGTTCTTATTATATTATTCGGTCCGCATTTTTCTCTCTTTTAATTAAAATACAAATTCATTTACAAAAATTATATGGCGCACTATATAGAAGTAATATAATTTAAGTAAAACCGAGACAACGGCGAACGTCCGCCCGATCGTATACATTAACTGCCGCGGCGCCATCTCTCATTCGTATTCGTACTTAACCAGTTATTTAACTACCGCTGGAAATGGTATTTTCCCCTCAAACGACCGACGTCGCGAATATTATAATTTATAATGGGCAAATTATATTCTCGCGTTAGACGCCTCACTAAAGACCGAACTATTCCTATAAATATAACGTAATTATATATATATATATATCGTAACGCGAATATGACAAGACGAGGACGAAAAATTCGATAGCCATCATTTATGGTAGAACTCGAAGAGAATAACCGATTCATACGAATATATGCCGTTCGTTGTGTTTTTGATATACGTTCCTAAACAATATGTATACATATGAAGAGGTAAAGTGTTTCGAACGTACGACGTAAACGTTTATTAATCAAAAATCGTGGATTTTATTATTTTCCTCCCGATCAAATCGTAAGTCTTTATTACAATAGAAACGAAAAGAGATTAAATTAGTGTCAACAATTTCAAACGCGTCGTGCACAGTGACATTTTGATAAAAAATATTATTTTCATTGACTTTTTATCGTGTCGTTTATTTACGTCCATTATGTTAATACACTCGGTCCGGATCGAATCACAATTACAATAGAATAATCGGATAAAACACGCCGTTATTACTATTATTGTTCCCAGCGCGACGCAATATTCCCGCTGTTTATTTATTAATATTCATTTTACACGCTGAATTTTTCGCCCTTTTCGACTAAACACACTTGTAAGTGGAATAATTAAATTTAAACATTACCGTATAAAACGATTTTGATTCGCTATTCGAATTTTATTAACGCGTTGTTTTAAGTACTCTAATCGCATTATTACTCTCGAAATTGGTAGAAACTGGTAATTTACTACTTATTTCGACGTTCGGTGTTAATATTAACGATAACGTAAGTATATTAATAGTTTTGATTACTTTCAGAATTACGCTATATTAGGCGATTCTCGGCTAACAACTAAAAATATTTCGACTTTTTCATTTTTTAACGAAATACGTTTATGTTTAAGTATTTCCTTTAAAAACCAAACAAAATTACACGTTGTTCGTCATTCAATTAGTGGTCTAATCGAATTTCCATCAAACACACGCCACGCGATGAAGAAGAATCCGGCGGCTCTTAATAATTTACATCCATCAATTTCAGTACTATATAAACTATATTATATATATATATATATATATATACTATTCTTGAGTCACGTGACGTGTGTATTTATCATCCGAGTATATACTATTCGGTATCTCATCCATTTCACCGCTGTTTTTGACTCACAATTTTTCAACTCTTGGATCAATATAGTACGACGCACTCTACCACATTTTATTTATTTCAGTCATTTTTCCCCCGAGCTATTTTCGACATTTACCTTTTTCGATCAATTCACATCCATCAATATTTGACAATGCGCGCTTATTTTTTTTTTTGTGTTTTTACGAAAAACTATATCCCATTATGAATTCGTTACCGAGAAAATATATATAACCGGTATATAGTTGTTTTCTTAATCGAACATTTCTTTTTTGAATACCGTTTCGAATATTAACGCGAAAACGTACCATTTTCAAAAAAAACACCGCGCGATACAGTACGTTATCGTTATTGTCCGACTACATTACGTACGTCGACGTCGCTATATTACGGAATATTATTATGAATATTTCGTCGAAATATAAAAATATTCACAAGTCACGGGCGTGGCGTACGTTTCATTAAAATGCTTCGATAATTTTTAAAATTGGATATCAACAGGAATTGATCATACGCGAAATTGAAATTACGCGTTTCGAACCGATGTACGCTTACACGACGAAAAATCAACGGTACGTTCCGGATCAACAACGGCGGAAAGAAAGCGTCATTGTTTCTCATCGTGACATATGTTCTCCGTACGTTGTGAACGATTTGAATAACGTCAATAACTCGTTTCGGTGAAAATTCGATTCTTTTTGAACGTCTCGTTCGAACGTAACGTAAAAGTAAATAAATATCGGGCGAAGAACAAGAGCGAAACTTCCGTATAATATTTTTAACAATAGGAATCGATACGGCGCACAAAACGTTGTCAGATTTTTACCCTCGAAATGTCCTGGACCACCACTTGGCCAAAAAACCCATAACTCTTATTTCTACGATTACATAAACACGTTGTATACACGCGTGTGTGTGTATGTGTAAAGGTAAAGTTGACGTTAAAGGCGGACCCCGATGACGAGGAACGTAGTGGCGACTGTGTTGCAGGCGGGTCGGAGTTTCTCCGGTTAATTTAGGGTGGCGCGGGCCAAGGATAAGAATCCGATGTTATTAATGCACGACTAACGAACAATTTGTACGCGTTAAAGGATTGGTTGGCTGGTTCTAACAACTTCGTCGTCGTTTGCAGGGTGTATAATCTGCTGAAACAAGGGAAACGACGGCGGCGGTAGCGGCGGCGGTGGACCGACGCGCGTGCGTACGTTTATGAAGAGAATTGTCCGTCCGTTGCCACCGCCGCCGCTAGCAGAATTACATTATTAAAACGGCAACGGTTCGCTCGCGAGTACAGGACGCGGGAAAACGACGACGTGATGGAAGGAGGAGAGAGGGCGAGAGCATGAAGGAAACGACGAGGGAAACGACCGGCAGGGTACGTGGGGCATAGTGGTCTCGTTAACCGAACTAAGTCGTACATTCAATCAAGTAACGTCGTACACACAATGTTCAAAGACTATAAGTGGTGGACGGGCGGGTTACGTGTACGTGTGTGCGTGTATGTGTATACATACACACACATACAAACCGAATAATAGTGGCAGCAATGCGGCACGGTGTAGCGAGGAGTAAGTTTGTGGTCAGTTTTAATAGCGTTCATTATGTCTTGTCTACGTGTGTGCGTGTGCGTGTGTGTGTGTGTGTGTATGTGTGTGTGTGTGTGTGTGTGTGTGTGTATATATATGTGTATATGTGTGTATGTATGTGTGGAGGCGCGCGTGTGTGTGCATGTGTGTGAGCGTTATAAATTTACTGGCGTAACTCCAAACGGTCGCGGCGGTAGACACAGTGTATATCTGTATGTGTGTGTGTGTGTGTGTGTGTGTGTGTGGGTGTTTCGAGAGTGAGGAAGGTGGTTACTTTTAAAGGGATCGCGGGGGCGGTCGGTGAGGCACACCGGCGTATTCCGTGGACCATAAACCGAACGTATAACCGGTCGTCGTCATGTGAGAACGCAACAGAAACGATGTACAGGACTTTAACAAATACGTGTGTATACACGTGTGTGTGTGTGTGTGTATTGTACACGTGTATAGTTGGTTTCTGTCGTGGACACGTTCACCGCTAGTGTACATTCATCGTCACGTACTTAGCGCGCTCGCATGTGTGTGTGTGTGTGTGTATGCGTGCGTGCGTGCACGAACGCGTACATATAGTCAGTTTGTTTTCGCGAAAATTTCCTCTCCGAAAATGGAAACGCGCATGTATAGTTCTCGAGTATATACACAACGACGACGGTGGCGACGGAGGAAGTGGCGGTTGTGATGGTGATGATGGTCATCCTTTTTAAACCCCTTGTACACACACGCGCGCGCGCGCACAAACACACACACACACAGAGTTCTACTTTGAAAATTAATCATCCCATTAATCCACGACCGTCCCTGTTTCCATTAAGTTTAATGACGCCGCGCGCTACATCAGACCGGCGGCTTATACGCGCGGAGTTTATGTGACGTGCATTGTGTATTTGGCGCGCGCGTATATCGTACCCGCGTTATAATAATAACGACGGTTCGTAAATTAATCGCGTTCAATTTTCGCTTTTCGTACGTAGGTAAGTAAAAAGCTACCGCGCGTCGTGTTTACGTGTACGTACATTTAAAAAGAAACGTAAGGAACCATATCGCGTTGACCGCTTACGACGGACGATACGCCAAAAATGTATCCATCAATACGTTCAAGCGCCCTAACGGTCCTAGTGCCTCCGGTGCGACGACCAGTATTTTAAACAGACGACGACGGCGATTGTTTCGATAATTATTCGTCCGGTTTCCAACAAACGATTCTGACAATCGCTTGACAGTTGTGTACACGGACTGGTGGTATTATATAAATATGTGCGTATATTAGTCGTATATTAGACGTATACTTTTCACACATTCGACCCGACAATAATATAGCGCACGAACATATATCCGCCGTGGAATCGTCTCTGAAAATCGATTTCATTTTTATATTAGCGAGCGATATAAATGATATATATGTGTGTGTGTGTGTGTGTGTGTACGTAGTTCGTTTCTGTTTCGAAACGTTTACAACAACCGTTGGATAATTGGAAAGCCGTTTCACGGGCAATTCGCCCGTTTCAGTGTTGCCCGTGCATTCGCGGTAATAATAATCAATAATAAACGGCGACGACCGTGTTGAGAATCTGTCAATACGCGTACCTGACAGAAATAATACGGCGAAAGTTATTTTCGTCGGCCAATATAAATGGAACATCCCCCGAAACATCTCGAATTGGCTCATGTGGCTTTGGCAGTTAAATTTAACCTTTATAAAAAAAAAAAACGTTCGCGGACGATTTACCTTTGATGTTCTCCCCCCGTTTTTGTATTGCTGTTTTTTTTTCAGACGGCGGGTAACTTTAACTCGGCTTCCGTTTCGGACAGGTAACTCGAGCATGTAATACAATCAGTTTAACAGTATTTGCGCGGCGCAAGTCTTACTACAAAACCGCATAATAACGTACACCAATACGGCAGCACTCGTTTCGCAGGATTTCGTTTATTATAAATAAAAACGGAAAACCGAACGAACGTTCGTTTAACGTGATATAAAAAAAACTAAGGAAATTCGACCGACGGTCGAAATCGTCGATTACGAAATGCGACACCGTCGGCAATCCGCGGGTTTTTATTCGTTACCGATTTTCGGAAAAAGTTAACAATTATCCGAAATATCCGTGTAAACGACATACCACAGGCACGATACGTGTTGCGTAATAATAACGTCAGAGTGCGGTTGAAACGTGTATTCGTCGATAAGTTGCTGAAAATAACGTTATAATTTGTTAATACGCGGGTATTTACGCGCGTGTCTCGTTTAGGCCCTCGGTTTTCGACGTGTTCGTCTAGTTTCATCTGTTTCGTTTCATTTATAACTTCGACGGCCGCGTTTAGAAAAATGAGAAATCGATTAAAAGCGCTCGTCGTCGTACGGGTTACACGGTATGGGATCGTGCGGATCGATACGCGTATATCCCGTTTAATAACATCCCGTGTGCAAATCCCGTGCTCTTTTCCTACGATTAGAAAAATCCCGTACGTGTATTATAAGCAATTTTCGAACGCGTACATTATTGCGTTTGAAAATACGACGTGTCGACGCTGTCGACGTGATAAAATGGGGATGGTTAGTGTCTCGACAAGTCGGAAAAAACATTTTTGCGTCCAAAACGTTTAATAACGGGATACCGGCCACGTTTGCGGTTATCGATGCACCGTAAAGACGTAGGACGCGTGCTTACTCTTGTGCACTATATATACGTTCTTTTCGCGATTCAATATACGGTAATTGTAATTATTATTATTTCAAAACGAAAAATTGTTTCACCCTTTCGGTTCGAACGGAGTTGATTTGACATACCGTGAAATATATTTAAGATTGATTTTATCGTTTTTAATAATAATCGTTCCGCCTAATTTGTCGGAATTTAATTCCGGCGTTTCGAATTATTATCTTTGAAATTAGAAAAAACGAAACGCGTTCGTTATTGTGAAAATCGAATGTGACGTTTAGTAAAAATGTGAATTTTTCAAAACTTAAAACTTAACTAGTTAACTGATTTCTACGTTTAGTTTAAACGTATACAATATTAATTCCACTTTTCACAATTGTTTACCGCAATTATCGTTTCAAATATTATTTTTATAAAAGTTCAGAACACGCGAATTTTTTATTTTTATACATATTATATACGGTAGCGTTAGTTACGCGTTACTCCGATAATCGACGGCGTTTGGAATTCGTAATTATCACATATTCTTAACCTATTCGTATTTTTTCATTTCATCTTTAATTTTCACTAATCGATTATGTTGTTGCTATCTTTCAACTATAGGTCACCATATTGTTAATTTAACTTATTTGAGTCAAATTTGTTATTAACCCGCCGTCTTTGTGTAATACTACAGACAATGTTATTAAATCGTATATTTAAGGGTTTCCGAGCTTATTAACTATAACGTAAAAATAGTACACACATTTATATTTATATATATATATATATATATATGAACCGCGCACAGTGCGAAGCGAGTTTGATTTTATCACAAAAAGAAAAGAAAAAAGGAAATAAAAATAGAAATACGACGCATTATTGCACGTACAAGGGTAGCTAAAACGGATTATTGTGTTGGGGCGACAAAGGCCGATGGCCGGGAACTGCCGCCGCCGCCGCCGCCACCGTCGCCACCGCTGACCACATCTTTGTCCAGTGGGCTTTATCGATCGGGCAAGAAAAAGCTTCCTACCGCTGTGCGATACACATTTACAAGATGAACCTCTTGGTGGACGCCCCGGAGAGGGGGGTGAGGGTGGGCGTAACACAGTCAGGTCGGGTAAGGTGGTAGTATTGGCGGGAAAGAACGGTGGGGAAGGTCTCTCCCGTGGCGGGGAGGGTATAAGAGCGAAAAGGTCTCTCGCGCCGTGTTCCGCCGCACTACTATATAATATATATATATATATATATTTCTACTCACTTCACCTACTCCACCTCTCATCATTCCTCAGTATCACTACCCCTCCAAACGAATCGTCGTCCACCCTATATACACACACACACACACCCTCAGGCTACCGCGCGTACGTGCGCTGGACCCTGTCCATCAGCTGCAGGCCAAACAAAGGATTATTCCATCGGTCCACCGCCGCCACCGTCATCTCACTTTATATCGTAGTAGTAACACGAATACAAGCGCGCGCACAGGCACACACACACACATACTCACCCGCGCGGCATATAGTGTCTTAAATTCTTTTTCTCTATTTTTTTTCTCTCTCCGGCTGTCCGTTCTTTTCTGTCTATAACAACATCTCGCCCCGGAGGCCGAAAAGTGTTAAAGACTCCAAGCGCTCGTGTATGTGCGGGCACGTGTGCACGCGAGACTTGTAAATGAAAAAGAAAACAGAAAAACTAACGGCCAAACAATTAAACATACTCTTACTTATACACGCGAAATCACGCGATCCCGTATTTATTACGCTAGGACAATTTAAACGTATCGAATAGAACATCGACGTTTATTGATTTTCGCGATTCTATCCGAGGGGTGCGCGTATGTGTATATGTGTGCAGGAGAATGGGGAATTTCGTTATCGTCTAAAATTTTCGCAATAAATAAATATATATTGCCAAAAACTCGATATTTTCGGTATTTTTTTTTATCGCTCGTGTCGCGATGGATGCGCGTCGTACACGTATATCACGATTTCGCGTACATAGTCGTACATATATATATTTCTATACAATATATTATACTCGGATATATGCAATATATATATATACGTGATCGCGCGCTTGTGTGTGTATAATAAAAATAAAAAAAACGATGGGCGGCCGCGGCGCGCAGCTTTACACAATTTATCGCATATTGTAAAAGTTTCGTATTTCCGGGCTTTCCACCCCCATCCCTTCGCAATTTCCCACCCGCGTCACGCCGACTGCCGCAGCCTCCACGTAGCCGCGCGACGGCGACGCACAGTATTGCACGGCAGAGAGCGGGTGGCTATATATATGTATGTGTGTGCGTGCGTGTGTGTGTGTGTGTGTGTGTGTGTGTGCCGGGGTCGTTTCACTCTCAGTTTTTGTTTGTATATATTTAAACGTTATCTCCGCTATGTTGAATGCCTTTACCACGCAGCTTCATCTTTCGTATACACAAATACCCTGCCACCGCCGTTTTTCTTCTTTAACGCCTTATTGCACCCCTCCGTACAATAGGTATATACGTACGCTTAGGTACATACATATTGCGTATATATATATATATATAAACGTTTTCTCGCGCGACTGCCGAGAGAAAAAGAAGCTATTAAAGAATACGATTTTCTTCCCGACTGTTTGTTTTCTTTTCTCTTATATACAATAACAATAATATATTCAACCGTGCCACCGCGCGTCGTTCCGTAAGTCACGCGTCCGTCGCGCACGCCCGTTCCTCCTACTCTTCCTCTCCCCCTCCCCCGCCTATTATATATTGCGTCTGCGAAGGGATGGTACTTTTGTTATTAATTTTTCCGACACACATTTCCGCGATATTTCTCCCCACGCGTATAAATAAGAAACGCAATAGACGCGTTCCGCGCGGAAACGACACTTCCCAGCGTGCGCGTATAATCATATATACGCGTATTATACGAAACGAGTCGGCCGACTCCGATAAGTAGGCACGGATATTGCATTTACGGGTTTCGATTCCCAACCGTTTATTGCCACGAGGATACACGGCGTCGTCCATTTACGTTTGATATGTTTCACGTAACCGGGAAAAAATCGCCAAACACGTACGTCGCGCGGAAATTGTTCGATAATTGTTCGCACAACTTTTTCGACTCTCGGTGTCGGTTTTATTCGGCGAGTGTCGAGCCGATATATTTACAACAAGTCCGGGCGGCTGTTCAACTCGGTTCAACACTGGCGTAAAATACAGCACGCTATTATGCGCCCGTAATATATGCGTTACGAAACGCAGTCGCGATGAACGCGTATATGAGGAATATACGCACGTTTTATCGTGAATCTCGCGAAGGCTACGTGAAAAATTCGTACGTTAATATCTCGCTGCCGTCGTCGAAGTAAGCGCGAACTTTCATAGGAAAAGTACAACACTAACTATAGAAATTACGCTCGGCGTTAGACAACGGAAGGAAGTCGATAGACTGTCGCGCAAACAGTGGAGTACTCGGTAGGAGACCATAGTTGATACAAAAAAAAAAATGGAAATGCGTTTGATTTTCGTAACGCTCGAGTGTCGTTTTTAACTTTGTTGAATATTTTATAAGCGACTTTTGTCGTGGATACTCCCCCGTTTTTACGGTTGTTTTTTTTTTTTGTTTTTGAAAATCAAACCCTTCTACTGGACGGATTCGCTGTGCAAAAATACGTTAATATTATTCTCGCGCAAAAACTCGTCCGTTTCTATTGAAATAAAAATAAACGAGTTTTTCGTATTTTCCCCCCTCCCGTCCGTGTCTTTATCTTTTCTTTTTGCTTTGTATAAACACATCTTTCAATCGAGCGTTCGCTTGTTGTTCGAACCGTCCCCATGGTTTAACATGTTTACATGACGTTGACCGCCTTCTTCGCTGCAGTTCGTTTCCCGTCGTTTGTTTTAAAACATTAATGAAGAACTTTCGGAGAACGTATTTATATAAAAAGAGATTTACATAATAACGAAAACGAATTATTCGTTAAAACTAAAAACAATACACCGGCCGTTAATATTATACGTAGAATAACGACACTGCGACAATAGATTCCTGAAATAATATTATTGGAATAAGAATTGCAAAACTATTCGGCTAATTATGCTCGTTTTCGTTTCAATATAGCTTATAATATGTTGTCGCGTAGCTGAAATTCGAATAAACTTACTACTAAAATTGTTCGCAGATAATTACTAACGAATATTAATATAACGTCTTAAACGGACGAAATTACGTAAACGAAACGTCATAATTTTTTTTGCGTTTCTTTCGTGTGACCCGCGTAAAGTTCGATTCAAATTTTTCCATTCAGTCAGTGGGGAGGGGGGGAGAGGATGACTCTGCGTTGGATACGTCCGTTGTCTCCGTACGCGTTGCCCTCAACTTTTGATATTAACCGTATCGATTATTTGTATAGGATCGTTGGAATTAGGTCGCGCGATTCGTTTACCTCTGGCGGAAACCTTTAAGACTCGAACGTACGCGACACGATACATTATTATTATTATTGCTCGTATAAAACGCGCGCGTCTCGCTTAAGTGACGCCGAAATACACGCGCGACCGGGACATTAATTTTACGTGAAACTAATCAAAACTTGTCCGACCGCTCGGGAAAAAAATGCACCCGCCATTTAACTACGACGCGAAACAATCAATTCACGGCGGCGTACACGGTTATAGAGCTGTAGTTCGCGTTTAATTAAACGTCGCGACGCGAATCGAAAACGATAATACGCGTGGCCGCAAAACATAAACGACTACCGCGTATACCGTAAACTGTATAGCAGCGGTCCGTCGTGTGTACATAACGTGTGCTCGTGTACGTGTGTATCCGTAACAATGACGGGCTTAAAAGCATCCCGGGCCTCGCCGTCTTAAAATCGGAACGTTCAGGAGGCAACAACAGTTGTTTTTTTTCGCTGTTCGCCGCCGTACCGTTTGAGCGGTGGCGTGTTCCGCCGTAATTATCGTCGGACGGACGGCGGAGGAAATGGGGTGAAAATCGATATTCGTCTTACCGAACTATACGAAATGAAACCTATCCCACTGTAATTCCGTCTACGACTCGGCATAGTTGCCGAGTACACGCTTAAAACGACTTTCGTAAATAAAGGACGATATTCGCGACGTAACGGTTTACTATTAAACAATCGTGAATACGACGCTTCTTCTCGCGACATTCACGCGGGCGAACGGCACGGAAAACGTTTCGTGCGCGACAATATCCGACCGTTTATCGTTCACGGCGGTTACTCCGGGCAAATGTCTACAATCTACCCCGATATTCGAGTATATAAAAATCTTCTCGTTTCGTGGCGGACGCCAGACCGAAACTTATCTATGGCGGTACACCGGCAGATAGGAACACGTTTTTAACCGTCTACGTTCCTCCCTCTCCTATATATTAGGGATATATAGATCGCGCGATCTACGACGACAAAGAACGGTCGATCGAATAGCGATCTGGTTGACCGTCGAACTTGTCCGTAGAAAACACGGCGTGACCGCGAATAGAATTTATACTCGATTTTATTATACGTATGTATATTATGTATATTTATAATACCTAGTGATTCCTATAAATTGAACCCAACGTATATTAATCGATATAGGAACACGCACGTATACATTATACACGTCACGCGGTAGTTTGTTTTTATTCTCGTCTATATATATATATATCCCGGCTGGTAGAATTTCTGCAAATCGTTTTAAAACGTATCCACGAAGTCGATGAATATATTTTTAATTGCGCTGTACTAGAATACTTATTAACGGATCCGATCGATATTACAACTGTTTTTTCGTCGTTACGTAAATCGAAACTCGTTAAACGCCGATAAAAAAAAAAACGCTAATAAATGGCGTTTAATAGACGAACGCGTTTTTCTTTTTTGCGAAACATTTTTAATTTTACGCGTAAGACTGTAGCTACGGTTTTTTTTTTTGAAACATTTTTAATTTTTCGCGTAAGACTATAGCTACGCAAATATAGATCAACGGCATGCATAGGGTTTCGTTATATACACGCCACGCCCGATTCGTTTAAAAATTAAGACGATTATTATTTTCGTTTTATTATCGGCAAGAGTATATCGCAATTTACAGCGATAAACTGTAAATAGTTACTAGATATATTCCGTTGCTTCGACATTAAGTCGATTTTCGTTCTATATAAAGCCGTTCCGTCAGCATGTATATATACGGTCTTCTGCTTATATCGATTCCTTTTTTAGTAATAGTGACATAATAATATACGCGATATTATCAGCCGTCAAATTCGTTACACCTATTTATATATATCGTTTTATAACGACGAGTGAAAAGAGACAACTTTTCTTTTTCCTTTTAATTTTTTTTCACTCCGCGAAGCGGCGTCAAAAGTTCGCGTATAATGGGAGAAACGTCGATATTGTCCCTTTCGAATATTTCGTCGGCAAAAAGTTCCGAGTGAAAAAATGAAATGAAAAAAATTGCCGCCGAATCGGATCAACGAAACACAGGTGCAGAACTTTACGAAGCGATTTCGATTTTTGAAGAAGAATATTAATTTGTTCCGCTAACTTTTTGTATTATTCGTAATTCGTTTGTGTTAACTGATAATTTATCGTTAAAGCATTAAGCTCTACCACACATACACATAGACGGAATAGTTAATAACGTATACGGCGCGTTCGGTTGTATACTTCGTGCAGCACTAGCGCGCGCAAACACCGAATTAGTATAAATACGCGCGTCGAGAACTCGATAACTATATGCAAGCGCGTAAACGTTCGGCGGCTGGGAACGTATTATTTTTTTTATTTTTAATCCTCGACGTCGACGGTTCGTTGCAGCGGACTAGGAGCGCGCCGCTAAATAATCGCGTTCGCTTTTAATATAAAAAAACCGAAACCAACGTGCCAAATTATCCGGCCAACAATATGACTACAACGCGAAACCGTGACTATAGACGCGGTGTGGCGAACGCGCATATATATATATATATATAAAGGGATCGATGAACGGTCGGCCGTATATTATTCTGCCTCGATATAGGACGTACAATAAAATACTGCGCGCGCGTTCAGAACGGAGTTACACACACATACACACACACAAATTTCGCGTGAAAACAAAAACAAAATTTAATTACGCTCTCTCTCCTACGGTAGCTCGATTTTTTCGGCGTTCGCGCATTATTCGGTACTCGAGTTTAAGAAATTTTCGGCGCCGTTTCAAAGATGGCATTTTGGATTATCGTCGATTCGGCTACGGTGTACCGTTGCTTATGATTACCTCGTTTCCCGTTATATTTTCGCGTCGCGCATATTTCGCTCACGTAACGTAATAATTACGTTTATCGTTTGACATAACTATATTGTTCCGTAATTATCGGGGATAGGTGACCAGTGAATGCACTCAAAACACAAAACCAACGTCCCCACGAAAAAAACAAATACTACTATCGTATAAAACATGTATTATACGATACACCGGTCATAGGCTTGCTCAAATCTTCTTGGCAGTGAATTCTAAAAGTTTTACTAACGCACGAATACAGGCTAACTACTGATTTACTTTCAATTTCTTCGAACGAACATCATCCGCCTAATGTCAAACATTATCTGGAACTATTACCGAAATTATACTTTTCGTCGAGAAATTCAAATTACTTACGCTGAAGGGTAGTAATACGATTTCTTTTTTAACGTGGCTCTTAATATCAAATTTATCGGTCACTCTGTTTCTCACCACACATTCAAAATGTCACGTCACTTTCGCGTAAACTTTACAAGTCATTATGTCCAAAAAAAAAAGACCAAACGAAGTACGCTTTAAACGAATAATTACGATTTAAAAATCGCGGTTCGATATTAGGCGACGTAAATCGTTTTCGAAATAAACAAATAGGACGAACATTCGAGCTGATTAAGTGACGTAATCGAGGTCGGGCGAATTGAGTTGACCGCGAAACGAGTTCAAAAATCACTTCGAATATACCGGCGGGGTGAACGTGAATGGTATTCGGTCAATTTGAAATCGGCCGATCGTCTCGTTCGTCGCCGCCCGTTGTCCGGTGGGCAGACCGCCGTAACAGAGGCGTTCGAACGGGAACGGACGGTAACCGATGGACGGACGGTGGAACGGAGAAAGCGTCCGGTGGCCCAAAGACACGGCCCCGAGCGCGATTATTCGGGAAACGGGG
Source organism: Geopemphigus sp. TES_GeoC_2020 (assembly GCA_025469175.1). Classification (NCBI taxonomy): domain Eukaryota; kingdom Metazoa; phylum Arthropoda; class Insecta; order Hemiptera; family Aphididae; genus Geopemphigus; species Geopemphigus sp. TES_GeoC_2020. Next base: position 8,811 of record JAIPRN010000252.1, on the reverse strand, counting down.
CGAATAAATAAAATATCGCCGCCGCGGACGGTACGCCGACATCGGCCCGGGCGCGATATAATATTTCCCCCCCCCGTCCCGGGACACCCGCCCGGCGTTCCGTCGCGGACGCCCATTGGATCCGGTTTTTATATATTATGTAATAACGGACACGCCCTGCACGCCGCCGATATCCGTCATATCCCGCGCGATATGCGCCGGTTATAATATTTGCGGGGGCGACGACGGGCCGCGACGGCGCACCGGAACACACGCGCGCTCCCGTATATAGATAGAGATGTGTGTGTGTATATATATATGGTCGGTACGCGATAAACGTAATAACGGGACGCGACGCCATTGGACGAGAGACGGAGAGAAAGTTTACACACGCGCACGCGCGGCACCCGCCACGCGTATATATTATATACGTGTGCGGCTCGCGCGCGCACACACACACACACACACGCCGTCGGTCACCCCTTTTCTTCCGCCGTGTCATCAAAATCGATAATTTTTCCCATTTACCCGCCCCAGCTCCGCGCGTTTCCCACTCGTCATCGTCGCTGCCGCCGCCGCCGCCGCCGCTTCAGCCACCACCACCAAACCCCGCACGTACCGTCACCACCCCGGCCACCGTAGACGATCAAGAGAAGCGCGAGACTATACATGCGTGCTTGCGCGTGCGTGCGTGTGTGTGTGTGTGTGTGTGTGTGTGTGTGTGCGCGCGCGCTCGCGGAGGGCAAAAAAGGCAACCCTTCGGCTGCGAAAGGGATTTTCTGACCAGCGGCGTCCGGCACCCGTGCGTGTAATAAGTCATCGATCCCTTCTCGCGCTCGCGGGGACGAAATAACGACCGACACGACTACACACACACACACAGACTTCGGTGCGCGCGCATTTACCGCACCCCGCGCGATATGTATTTTTTTTTTCTCTTATATTGTTTACGCGCAAATATGAAACGTTCTTTGTTTTTTTTTTTAAATGGCGCCGGCACGTCCGGTGTCCGACGTTCGTACCTTCGACGCGTCCGACGATTTTCACGTTTTCGTCCATCACCATGGCCGTCCAAAAGCCGAAAATTAAAAAATTTCCGTCCGTTTCGCTCCGTCGTTCGCGATACTCGTCTAAAATTTTAGCCTCCGCCTTACGGAATACCCGAGAAAATACGGTCACGTCGTTTTATCAAGAGCGTGCGCCGCCGACCCTTTTTACCGGGCCCTTTTGCGCAAATAGCGAATTGTTTTTGTCCGCCGTCGTATTTTATCGGTTTCGCCTTTCCCGTGTCGTGTACGAATCTAGTGGGCTATCCCTAAACACCGAACGCGATTTGTTTGTATAATTATTATTGATAACGTTCGGCGAATCGAACGATACTTTTCGGCGTTTAAACATTTTTAAGTTAAATCCCTAAAAAAGTAGTTCGATACCGATAGACAACCCGTTCGATTGGAACACAAACGCGGCAACGTAAATAGTGTGGGCCAATTATAATTATTATTTTTAAGTATTTGTCGATTAATTGTTGAATTTGGTAAAGCGTATTTTTGATTTCTCGTTCTCACGAACATATCCAAAGGCGCGTTGCCTACACGGCGATCACGAGCGAATCACTCAGCAGCTACCGCCCATTGTGTTAGTCGCGGATATGTTTTAAGAAGTTCGAGATTTTTCCCCAAACGACGCCACCGCGAAAATGATATTATAATGTATACACCCTAAACGTATTCTAACTACCAAAATCGATATTTATCGTTGTTCATAGGTGTATTGCGTACCCTGCGTAAGATTTGTAGGACTTAAAGGTGTTGAAACATTTTATTGTTCTAAATCACGATACGTTTTCGCGCGAACGAAACGTCGAACAAAATTATCGATAAAAAATTCTGTAAAAAATATGCAAATGCCAAAAGCCCCGAAACGGATACGTAGATAATGGGGTTTTTTTTATGATAGCGGAAAAGGGTATAAATTTATTTTAAGAAAAATCAACTCGCCCCATAAAACGAATCCATACAATGAAATGTTCGCCATCTAGATACGTCCGTTTAATGAAACTTTTTTTATTTAGCGCATAAAATATATAATATTCTATAAATTACCCGTTACTATTATATATTAAACGTAAAATATATATATTTATTGGTACGATATTGGGAGTGTCGATACTTCAGATTTTCCCGACATACAACCAAACGCGCTACGGTACTGTGAATTTAAAAAAAAAATGATTCAAAACGAATAAGCGTATAAGGTTTGAAAAATGTAAAAATCGTGAATACCACCCGTTCGTAAGCGATTTGGAATGGCATTCAAAAATAGAGACACCTGCCTCAAGTAAATAACGAAAAGAAATTGGTTTAATCGAGAAAATGTTTACACGCTACATGGCCACACGACGACTATTATGTTATTTCGTCACACGACTCTAGGTCGAACGGTCTACTATTTACGCGAACTATTTATATACGTATATATACATACGATTTACCTACAACACTTTAGAGGATTTGTTAACTGAATGTGTCGTCCTCGTCTATCTAACTGACGATTAAAAGCAAAATAATACCGCGTAAAAGTTAAATATCGCGAGGTCCGAGTTTAGATTTAGAGCTCAAACGGCTTTTGCTTAAATTCGAAAAGAGTATAAATAATATTTCCATTGTCTTTCGGTAAAATGATGGATCCGACGGATACAGGTTATAACACTTTTTTCTTATCGTGGTCGCGCAACTTCTTTGTCAAAACGATACCTTATAAATATGAGGTACGTCCGAAAATCTTTGTCTTCGAATTCCACAATCGGATGTTTAAACTATTTATACTCGGCATTTTCGATCCAAATACCTCGATTAAAGTTCTACGTAATGTTGTCCGTTAAATACACGGAGACAACAAATACGGGCGTGGCGTCTTCTTAAGGAGTATTTCATTTTTAATATACCTCAAGTTTTCGCGCTACTCGGTAAAATGACGCCATTTACGTAAAGTATATATATATATATATAAGTGCCTATGTGTATGTAAATAATAACTATGCAGCTTAAGGTCAACTATATATAGCAAAATTATGTAGGCGGAAATGAATTGGTTTACAAAGATGAACGAGGTTGTAAATAAAACAAACTTTGTGATAAATTAAGTTTATAAATATAATTTTTAGTCGTATTAAAGTTTAAAAAGTTAATTAAAAAACAAATTACCTAGCGTCGTCTTGGTACAGTTTAAGCTGATATCGAATTCGCTAACATAATACGGTTAGTAAAAATGCTCTTTATTTCCAAAACTTTTTTCACAGTCAGCGGCAGCGATACGGATTTTCGCTGTACTGGAACCGTTACGAATTTTCCGATTCGGAATTTAGAAAAAAGAAATTTCGATGTCCGTTAATATCGATCGCGCGATTATTTTTTTTACAATTCACAACGACGTAAATAATATTTATTATAAATAATAATTTCGGAATAAAAATAAATTAACGTCGTTAAGTGGCGTATTAATATTCAACCAACTAAGCGATAGCTTTCAAATTGTCCAGCTTTATTCCGTATTATATCGAATTTTCCCAACGAACCGGGAAATATCAAAAATATTTTCGTCGACCCATTCGAAATCTACGTTTTTTGTTAGTTCGATAAAACGAAAATGACGCCGAGAAGCTGCGCGGAATCAGAAAACCCCTACAATTAAACGATAATATCGAAATTAACGTTAAAATAATTCGCGGCCCCTACCCTTTCCATAAGTCGACGTCGGGCCCGTAAAAAAATTCACAAAAAGACATTAGTGAATTCGCCGGAACCGAAAAACCCCGAAAGGAACCGATTAAATTTCGTCGTCGTCGACGTACAATACAAACGCGTAGGACGCGAAGGGCAAAAAAGTACTTAATCGTTCACGATACAATAAACGAATTATTAACTATGGAACTAATTCCCGGCATAATTACAGGTCACGCTATTAATTCGAGCATTTTCGACTTGTACGGGACGTTCGTAAATGGGTTACTAAATGAACGGAGGCGTTCGAAAGGACTCGAATACTCGAAAAATATTCCGCGCGTCAAGTACGCGAGTTATGGTCCGTAGCGTATATTAATGAACGACGACGACGACGGGGTCCAACTACGCTCGTTCGGTATTCGCGCCGGGTCGGTGCGCGATTGCGATCTGTACGCCATACGCGGGCGACGCGCCCGTTGTCTCGAATTATCGACCGAAGCGAAATCTTTATCGAAAAAGTGAACACGTCGGATAAAATCCACGTTGACTAGGGGCGGCATACGCTCGTCTTGCCCGTCGTCTGACACGGTATGGGACGTGACACGTTATATTTAAAAGTGAACGAGACGTGTATATATATATATATATATATATATATATATATCGCTTTCGAAAATCGACGTAATTTTTACAATTCAAACGACGTCCTGTACTAAACGGGCGTATTTATACGAAAGACGGTCTAAAAATAAAGCCTCGTATCGAATAAAAACGTCGGGTCGTATTATTTATTATTGTTATTATTCCGCGCTTACGGGATACGGTCTCGAACGCCGGCCTACGCCGCTTGGCAATATAAATTTATTTCGTATTTCCGAAACGTCGTCGTTCCCACCACCACCGCCCCCTCGATATATACTTACATAGATCTCGCCGAATCACCGGTCGGCGCGGACTTACGGGATTGCTTCGAAACGTTATTGGGTTATTACGAGATTACGCGGCCACCGATATCTGCCTTATGCGTGTACAACAGAGTTATTTCGACGCCGAAACGAAGTTACGCTGAAAACGCCGTTCATAAATCACGGTTTCTCGAAATTAACGCCGAACGCCTGACCGCGAACTATAACGAGGCGTATATATGTATATATTTAATATACTATAATATTCGTCGCGTTTATTCGCTCATATTACTTCGTTTACCGGACTGAATTTTTAATCGCCGCGACGTTCATACGGAATGATCGGAAGGGGCCATTTTCTTCGTAAAACTAGTCACCGACAACGGGAACACGGGGACGTGTCACTCACTGATGGACGAAATGACCGCGTCGATATTCCCCGTCCGGCAACCGTGACGATATCTTTTGATTCGGGTACACGAATTTCCGAATTCTCATCCGGCTCCGTTCCGATCGACGTATCGCGAATTCGTTCTAATTGTCGTAAGTCCCGTTTAATAAAATGGGTCGGTACGATACATTGTCACGTTTCAATCAGAATTTTCCGGACAAAAAGAATACAATTTTTACGGTTACCGTCCGTCGACATTTTAAAACGATCACAACGAGTTTGTTCAATGATTTTCGAAATGAATATAATATTACGAAAATGTACGAAACATAAAAAATGGTAAACGGAAAATGTTTCGTCGATATTGTTCGCGATAGTCCGACAGTTGAACGAGAAGCTTTTGCCGAGAAAAAGGTAACGATTCTGACTTTCGACGTACCTGCGTGCGCACATTCTTCTACAGTAATTTCTTATTCGGAGTGCGTGTACACTACATAAACCTTTTGAACCACTTTTGCCGTTCCTAAAAGTAAAAATTGATTTCCGAACGAAAAAATAAGCACATTTTTGTAAAACCCGTAATTCCTACGCTCGACTACACAATCTAAAATGTATGGAATGCGTGTGTAAATAATATGACCGAAAATGATGTTTATCTTTCGAATTTGGAACGTGCTGGCTACGGAAAAATAAAAAAAATTCGAGGCCGATTTTCAAGAGAAAGTAACGCAGTTTTCGCAATTTGGAAACCACAGATATATATGTTACATCGTTTCTAGAGTTAAATTCATAGTGGAAAATTCTCCTTTGTCCAACGAATCCTAAGGGAAAATGTCGGTAAAATTATTGTACTTTACGAATCTAAATTTCGTTTTTAAAATTCTCATTAGCTTATTATAATATCTTTATCAATTAACATTTTCAATAAACTACGTATGTACAGTTTCATCGAGTGTCACTTACGCGTTAGACGGATTCATTTTTAATTTTTCTTTCCGCTTTACCGATTCCCATCCACCGAAATAATTCGAAATTAGAAAACTACGATCATATGATTCGACAAATATTTAAGAAGATTAAGCTCTTTCCTCTCCCTTCACCACAACACAAAAACACAAATTCCGCATATGGCCGTAATAGTATTACGTAAGTTTGCTTTAACAATATTACGTTACAATAATCTTTCGACGAGTCGGACTACCGTATATCAATATATTGCTCGAAAACTATAATATTATGGTACTTACAGTGTTATAATATAACACCGTAATGGATTAGTATCCGTGTGTGTACAGCGGATAATATTCGCCATATTATTACGAGGGGAACAGCCGTATAATTCGATATGATATTATTACAATATTGCAACTTGTTGAGTGCCAACTATTTACGTTAACCGAAAACTTTTTTCTATAATAAATGCCCGTTGTCCTAATCGTATCTGTTTATAAGCTCGATCTATTTTTAATATATATTTAATAATCTTAATATACGTTCAAGATCTCGATTATCATAATCGCGTATATATATATATGTTTTTGTTTAAAACGTCCGCCGTTTCATATCGTTACAACATACACGAAAAACGATCGGCCTAGTTACAAATGTATAAGCTAATTTTGAAATTAAATTTTTATCACCTCGAAAATTTTTTCATATCGCGCAAAGTTCGATTTTCGTCCAATTAATCAAACTCGCCTACGTAATTGTTGTACCCTAGAAATTTTGAATTTTTTTTCGCTTAACTAAGTATAACAAAACATAATACACGTACCCTAATGAACTAATTTAATACCCTAACAATCGTTAGAACTGGCCCATAGTGTTTGCCGATTAATAATAAAACTCTAATAACGTCGGGTACCGGTTATTATTATTTGTGTACTATCCAAATATACTTAACCACAACTATTTTTGGCCTTACATTACAGTAACTTCGTGTAAACTAACTTATAATTTAACCGAGTTCGTATATGTTTTGCAAAAACAATTAATTCATCGACCTTATTGATTAGACACTTTGTAGTTTATTCGTTTTAACAACTATTACTTCAACTAGTTCGAATTTTTGAGACTAACTTTTCCAACTTTGATTAAATTCGAAAATTATATACAACGCTTAATTCGTATGGGAATCTAAAATATAATGTTGGTACACAACCAACTATTAAATAACCTACATGATATACTACACTTAATTCGTAAACGAAAATCGAAATAGAAGTTTAATAGCAAAAAAATTGTTTTAATGTTTACATAGCATTGAGCTAATGGCTTGTTTCTTAAACGAAAAATTCAAACCAATTTCCTAACCAAGTGTCGATATTTAAATGATGTCCAATCTATGCAAAATGTGTTTGTAACGTTGTTCTCTATACACGAGCCACAAATGAAACCTACTTCAATTTTTCGTTATTTGATTTCGATAAAATATTTGTGTTATAAGCGTGTTTGGACAAAATTAATTATTAACGATTTGTTTCACGATACGCGGTCACTGTGATATACAAACGCGTTAAATCGTTAGACGAACACTAAAGTAATATTTTTGAAATTTAAAACTCGTTTCGGGAACGAAGTCGACACACAAACGAGTCCACAGAACTTGCGTTGGCCTCGTATAATCATAACGGTAGTGTTTCAAACGCGCGTGTGTAGTTCCGATTTATCCGGGAACAATTTCGAAAAGACAAAATCGTCCGCGGAGTCCGTTCGGTAGTGGACGGTTTTCCGTTTTGAGTCGAAAAACAATGGTGCGTACAATTTCGCGACGACGTTTCGAGATTCGGATTTCGCGTAGGTCGAATTATTGTGGCGTATAAAACGAATGCGCAGGACATCGCGATCATTTAATGACATAACGCGCGTGACGGCGACCGGATAATTATTATTATTATTATTATGATTATTGGCGAAATAAAGAAAAAAGCATTTTCCGGAATGATCGAAAATCTTCCAAAAAAGGTTGACACATGCTTACATACACTGGCGTTCGTGGGGTGAGATGTCCGCTAATATATCATGTTTAATGTTCCTTGTCAAGAACCATGCCCTTTCTTCGTTCACTACTACTCCACCCCAGTGGCAAAACTATTTTCGAGGGTTTTATTGCCCGACGCGCGCGTATACGTACGTATATATATATATATATACTATATACGCTCGCACGCACGTGATGGACACTGGTCAGCTAATTTTGATATATATGTACACGCGCACGCACACACATACGTAACAGTAATAACAATCTATGTATATATATATATATATACGCACACTGTATACCATTGTTCAACTTCGAAGTCGTTCTTCCCCTATATTACCTTCGTGTTCAATTGCTATTTCGGACAGTCCACCCACCCAAATGGTCTAAAACGCCCGATATTTATACAATTGATATCCATTATACGAATATTCCGACGTCACTGCGGCAAGCCCGTTTTCCCCTATACATACACACGGTCAAGTCGTTACGTGCACATAGCATCTCTTTGTTATTGAGCTATACGTCTATATTGGCGCTATTCGGAGCCGAGTTTTAACTACGCCTCCGACACAACGTAATAGCGTAGCGGCGGCGACGCCGCGCGTATACGAACGCGTGGCCGCGCCGATTTTCGGACTGGACCGTCCGTCGGCGTCCGGAACAATACCCGGGCACCTATTATTTTAAATAAAAGCTAGCGTTTTCGCCAAATCGCCGTGCGTCATTGATAACTACCCAAAATAACTAACTCTTGTGCTGTTTATACCGCTGTTTTATACGTTACCTACCTCGTGTATATGTAATTATCGAATATTGTACCATATA